>RJWJ010033881.1:0-17617 GCA_004363605.1 Indri indri | reverse complement strand
AAAAAAAAAAAATGATAATAATACAGTGTAAGTCCATAGTCCCTTATCTAAAACCTTGGGGCCAGATGTGTTCCAGAATTTAGAATATTTTTGATTTTACAAATGTAATTCAGTTTAGTATACTGTATATTACATAGCACCCTCACTAGGGCTTAGGGCTATAACCTATAATCAAATGTGTAAATACTCATACTTAGTGGAGAAAAATAAAGACTATAAATAGTCATGTCAGTTAAAGTTAGGTTCTGCTGCCAGATAAGTCTGCCACCAGTTTGACAGGCAAAATAATCGCCCTCCAAAGATATCTATTCCATATCCTAATTTCTGGAACCTGTAAATATGTTACCTTACATGGCAAAGGTCAGGGTGGGGTGGGGATGAAAGTAGCAGGTGGAATTAAGGTTGCTAAACAGCTGACTAAAAGAGGGAGATGATCCTGGAATTTTCCTATGTGCCTAATATAATCACAGGGGTCCTTGATTATATTGTGAAAGAGGTAGGCGAGAGAGTCAGAGAAGAAGATGTGACAATGGAAGCAGAAGCTGGAGTGATATTATGTGAGAGGGACCCAATCCAGCCGTGCTGGCTTTGAAGCTGGATGGGGCCACGAGCCAAGGAATGGGAGCAGCCTCTAAAAACTGGAATAGGCAAGGAAACAGGTTCTCCCTAGAGTCTCCAGAAAGGGACGCAGCCTGTCAGTACCTTGATTTTAGCCCAGGGAGACCCACATTAGACTTCTGACCTGCAGAACTATAGGATTGGGATTGTGTTATTTTAAGCCACTAAGTTTGTGGGATTGTTATAGTAGCAATAGGAAATTAATACAAGCAGTTTAAGAACGAGGTCTGATTTCAGAGCCTTTTGGGTCTTAGGTTTATGGGTAAGGAACTGTGGACCTGTAAATGGTCTTGCTGTGCATTACACAAGATACTAAGTTCACTTAATTCTCACAGCAGCCCTTGTAAAGGCACTTTTGGCTCAGAGAGGTTAACAAACATACCTAAAGTCACAGAACTAGTAAATGACCTGTCTGGGACTGGAAACCATGGCTGCTTTTTTTTTTTTTTGACTTTTTACATGGTTTGTGCTCTTATACCTCTAGGCAATTGTTGGTGATCAGATCTGAAGCTTAAAGCTTTGACCAGTGCTGGGATAAGGATGAACAAGTTAAAGATGAATACTGCCCAGGCTCTGAAGTCAACAGACCTGGGTTCAAGTCCCAGATTTGATATTTACAGTTCTTTGACCATGGACACACCACTTAATTTCCTTGAGACTCAGAATACTCATCTATGAAATAGATAATACTAATGCCCTACTCGGAGGTTTGTGAGAGTTATGTGAGCATGCCTGGCTCATGCTGAATGCTGTTTAAATGTGAGCTATTGCAATTATTAGCATTGTCGTTGTGTTGACGCTCTGCTTTTCTATTTAATGAGGAGTGCATTACCATGAATAGAGGAGTCAGATTTCTGTAAGAAAAATTTGAACAGTCCTTAAAAGTTAAAAGTTGTGGAGTTAAAAGGGTAAGATAAACTCCATGTTTTTGTCACACAGGGTTCCCTTCTCTTGGTTTTGGTGGCTGCTGTAAGTGTTAGATGTTCAGGATACCTGGCCCCTAGATTTCCTGCACATGTCTGTGTTTGGGGGGTAGGAGAATGGAGGGCCCATGACCATCTGGCCTCCTCCTCTCCAGTGTTGATCCAAGGCAACCTCCACTCCACTCCATCAGTTAGATTTGAGGTTAGGGTTAAGATGAGGTCATTAGGGACTATCTGTAATATCTATAATGACCATATAGATGTATTCCTTCACAGGTTTAAGGTAGAATCTGAGCAGTGAGCCCTAACAGAGAGGCCAGATGTGTGTGTGTGTGTGTGTGTGACAGAGAGAGAGAGAGAGAGAGGGAGGGAGAGAGAGAATGGGAGGAAAAAGAGATGCAGATATAGAGAGAAATGGAGAGAGGGTAGAAAGGAGTGAGGGAGAGAGGAGTGCATGCACAAGAAAGCTGGAGAAGATGGTGGTGGTGAGATTTATTTAATAAGCAAAACATTATTAATAGTTCACCTACCAGATATTTAAGTACTGTGGGGATACAAAGGGGAGTAAAGACAGAGCCCCATCTTCAAGATGTTATCTGGTTGAAGGTAAATTAAGATGATTTTGTTCACATATCAGAAAATTTGGAGCTTTCAAAAGTTAGGTTATAGATATTGGTTTATAGTCAATTCTTGTGTGATACGAACTTTCTTGAAGTAGTTATGAGTCATTTAACTTCTGGTTGTACACAATCGTGTTGTAGCACTTCCGTCAATAAAGGCTCAGGTACTCTCTGGTCTGTTTTCGAACAGCCTTTCTGTGCCTGAAGAATTCTTGAGGACTTCTGCAAAATGATGGCTCCTAGGTCAGACCTAAATTCTTACTCTTCTGATATTGTGTGTTGAAGTAGAGGATGACAATCTTATATTTGGGCCCTGAAAATTCTTGTGTAAGTATGTATTAATTTGTCTTTATATGTAAGCAGGGAACATAACCAACTTTTCTTTGCGGTCCCAATTCCCAGATAAGCATCATCTAATATAAGTTTAAAAAATATCGCCCCCAGACAAACATCATCTATTATAATATAAGCATAAGAAACATCACCTGGCATAAATTACTGAAGGATGCCAGTCTCTGGGGGCTAAGCAGCTGTGATCCTTTGGGGAATATCTCTAGCGCATCCATTTGGGGAGTTTTATTTTGTCCATTTAGCCAGTTTTCATTATCACTTTCATCATGGCCTCTGTTCTGATTCAAATTCCTGAGCATTCTGTATTTCTGGGCATCCTGATGATATTTTCCACTCTTACAAAGAGAGGCAGCTGTATAGCTCTCTTCTTTCCAAATGGTTCTTTCATCTGGACCATCAGGCGGAACCATCCACCTAAAAGGGGCTATCAATATTTATGGTTAAACATGGGGAAACTTGAATGGCGTGCTCCAATCCATCCATAATCAATCTGGTCCATCTGCCTGAATATTTCAGAATTTTATTTTGGGAAATGTATATTCTGTATATTTGGATTTAAAAAGTCTCTGCTATTCTTGATAAAAGTCTTTGAAAATGCTTCCATGCTGATAAGTGGATTGCCTTGTAGTCTTGTATTTGATAGTTTTCTGGATATTGTAGACGCCTACTACTCCGGCTTCCTCTCAGGGTCACAAAGATGATAGTCCTTTATTAGCAACTTTTTAACATATTAAAATCACCTTTTCTTATTATGGGAGTGATAGAGGATTCATCTATTCACCTCTTCAACATTTATCGACTACCTAATCTGTATCAGTTACTCTTCAGTATCCTAAACAAGGCAAATAAGATCTTTGCTCTCTTGGATTTTATATTCCAAAAAGAAGAAACAGGCAAGAAACAGATAATTTAAAACACAGACACACACATACATACACACACACACACTTTATTTTAACAAATGCTGCACAGAAAATTAAAACAGAGCCATGTGTTAGAGTGGGTGATTATGGAAGGCCTTTCTGAGGAGGTGACATATAAACTGAGATGTAAATGACATGAAGGACCTGGCTACGTGAAGATTGGGAAGAGGAACATTACAGGCAAAGGCAACAGCCCTGGCTCAGTGTGGTTGGAGTAGAGGGATCAAAGGAAAACCTGGAAGGAGATGAGATTAAGGAAATGTTGTTATTTATATTGGGATTCAGGCTAGGTAAAGAGTTTGGATTTTATTCTAAGTGCAGTAGAACCACTGGAGAATTTGAAGCCTAGGGTGACATGGTCTGATTTTTAGTTTTAATAGTTCCTTGCAGTTACTTTGCAGAGAATGAAATGGAGGAGGATGAGAATGAAAGCTGGGAGACCAATGGGAAGGCTCCTGCAGTTGTTGAGGCAGGAGATAATTGTATCTTGGACTGGGTTGGGATTAGAGATAACCGTAGCTTGAAGTGGGTTGGGATTAATGAAGATGGAGACATGCAGAGATATTCCAGATCTGTCTTGGAGGTGTGTCGGCAGGACTTGCTGATGGGCTGGGTGTGGGGGACTGAGGGACAGAGTCATGGAGAATGACTATTGTGCTTTTGGCTTAAGCAGGTCAGTAGATGGTGATGCTGTTTACCAAGACGCAAGAGGGGTAGGTTTGGTGGTAAAAATCAAGAGTTCTGTTTTGTGTGATAAGTTTGATATCAGTAGACATTTTGATATGAGAGTCTAGAATTCTAGAGAACAGTCAGGACTAGAGATACAAATGTGGGTGTCATTGCAAACGATATTTAAAGCCATGGTGTGGGAGGGAGTAGATAGGAAGAGGGCAGCACCAAGCCTTGGGGAGATACAGTGTTTGGAGGTTAAGAGAAGAGGAGCCAGCAAAATTCAAAAGAGGATGGTCAGTGAGAACAAGGGACACGTGGTGAGTGTGCCGTCATGGAAATCAAGGGGAAAATGTTTTGATAAAGATACAATGTAATCAATTTGGTGATCTTGTGAAGAGCAATTTCAGTGAAGTGGTAGAATGGAGGCCCAGGTGGAGTGAGGTGAAGGGAGAATGAGAGGAAAGAAGCAGAGACAGCCACTAGAAACAGCTCTTCTGAGAAGTTTTGCTGATAGGCACTCACTTCAAGGGCCAAGGGACCTAGATTCCATCGCTATATCTGCTGCACTGTACCCCAAAGATAATTGTTTGTCTTAGTACATTTTTCTGTTTCTGTAACAGTGTATTATACCATAAACACTGGGTAATTTATGAGGAAAAGATGTTTATTTAGCCCACAGTTCTGGAGACTGGGAAGTCCAAAAGCATGGTACCAGCAGCTGGGCCTTCTTGCTGTGTCATAACATGGCAGAGGGTATCACATAGTGAAAAGGCAAGAACAAGAGAGCCAGAGAGATCTTGCTTTTGTAACAAAGCCACTCCTGTGATAGCAATGTTACTCCATTCATGAGGGCAGAGGGAATTTTGGGGGACATATTCAAACCATAACATTGTTTATGAACATGTCTTAAATCCCATTTGACTTCATTATTCACTTCCACTTCCTAGCACAAAGCTCTTGACACACAGTAGATGCTTGGCTCATTTTAGTTGAATGAAAGGATGGATGAATTAATGAATATGTAGGTAGAGTAGAGACACTTTAGGCTTGAGACCATGTCTGATTCATCTTCTACAAGCTCATGCACACTAGTGGGGTTGCAAAAATATTCCTGAATGAATAAATGAGTTTGGTAAACTTGTGGGTAGGGTAGGGAAACAGGGGCCAGGAAAGGTCAGATACTAAAGTTCATGTAGAACTAGGGAAGACCTGGGGCTGGGGTCCAAGGGCACAGAGAACTCTGTTAGGGCAGAAGTCAGAGAATAGGACGCAGGACCTTCTAGATTTGTCTCTGACTCCCTAACTGTGACTTTACAGAAGTTACTATACCTGATCTCTAAACCTCATTCCTCATAATGATAGAAATATCTCTACAGAGTTAATGTGATGATCTAATGAGATAATATCCATGAGGAGTTTAGCCAAGGGCCTGATTCACATAAACACCTGCTGATAGCTAGCACTGTTATTAATACCATTGTTAATATTGTTCTATACTGAGCTGCACTAGGGATTTGGGTTCTATCAGCCAGTCAGGGCAGTTCTCTGGGATTTGAGAGTCGTTTGAGTGGGACGGCTTGCCGATGCCCTTCCCAACTCTCCTTTCATCCTAAAAGGAATAAATGAATCAAGTTTACCTCTAGGAAAAGCCTGTATGGGGTCTTGTTGAGGCTTCAGGGAATGCTATCCTGCCCCCATCCTAATTGTGGACTTCTTGTGTGGCACATGTCCTCCCTTGCTTCCATGTCCCAGGAGAAGCTGTTTGCTCTACTTGGAATGCCTTTCCCTTGTCTGCCTATTTCCTAAACATTCTTTGAGATTCAGCTAAAGGGTCATGGTCTTCGGGAAGCTGTCCCTGACACCTCGGTCTGGGTTAGGTGTTCCTTCTAAGCCTCTCCCTTAATACTGTGAGCTTCCTTCTCTATTACCGTCATGCTGAATTTTAATTGTTTATATTTCTGTGTTCTCCACACACTGAATACTGAGGTCCTTGGGGACAGGGGCATCTTATTCATCTCTATTTGTTCCCAGCTCCTATTGGCATGTGGAAGGTGCTCAGTAAACATTTGCTCGATGAATGAAGGAAGGAAACAAGCAAGCAGCTGTTGACTATTTTATTTAATTGCGTCTTGGGTATGAAACAGGAAGGCAGGGGGATATGAAAGGGGGACATAGAAGTTGTACCTTTGATGACTCAGTTCTGCCTTGGTGGGCCTTGTTTCCTTCCCTGCTGAGTGGGGACCTCATCATACCTGCCAGGACCATTTGTTCTGTGACTTTGAAGGCACAGCTCTGCTGCGCATGATTTATGAAGACACTACCGATTTCATTCCCAGGATGTTCTGTCATTAAGGTCTCCCTGTACGGGCGGTCAGTATAATGGGGTTTTACCTGAATATCTCATTATGTGAACATCCCCAGCAGCCTTACTGGGTTAGCTCCCAAGCCCCAGAGGCAACACTAGACACTGGAAATAGTATGATGGACTCCACTACAGACACAGATAGTTCAAATATACCTGCACAAAATGGGAAATCATGCAGTGAACTCTAACTTTATCTCCAGAACCTCCCAAAATACACACTGTTCATTGTTACATCCCAGGTGAGTCAGAGGCATTTTTACATTTCCACACTGGTTTCTTTCTTGATTTTTTTCTAAAGGAATAGCTCTGACCCTGGGAAATTCCTAGGAGAGTGTTACAATCTCCCCAGATATCACATGTATGCAGCCTTGTGATAGACTATAAAAGTGGCCCCCAATTCTTCTGATTCCTATGTGCACACCCTGTCAAGTGTGATTCTGCAGCCCCTCCCCCTGACTTTAGGCTTGGCCTTGTAACTTGCTTTGACTAGTGGGACTTCAGCAAACATGATGCAAGCAGAGACTTGTAGAGGGAGGTACATTGGTGTTTGCCTTCTTTTGCTGTTTTTGGGGACCTTGTGACTGCTGGCTACCATGTGAAGAAGCCCAGGCTGGTAATGAGAGACCAAGAGACCCATGGCCCGTTCATACTATTTCCTTGGTGGCCAGTTGCCAGTCAGGTGAATGAGGTTATTATAAATTATCCAGACACCAGCAGATCTATTACCTGACCACAGACACATAGAAAAAGCCCGGACAAGAACAGCCCAGCTGACTCACAGAATTGTGAGCTGAATAAATGACTGTTGTTTAAGCCACAAGATTTTTGGAGTACTTTGTTATGCAGCAAAAGTTAACTGATGTAGCAAGTCATTAGTGATTTTTACCTTCCTCTCTCCTGAATTTATGTTTCCATATTGATTTGTTCATGTTATAGCAAAAGTCCATCATATTCTCTGGATGGTTGTTCATGAGTTTGCCTTCCCCAGTAGAGTTTGGATACTGCAAGGGCAGGAGCAGTGTCTGCAGGACTAATAGTATTTGCCCACCTAAACCCTAGCCCAGTGCCAGGCACCAGGTTGCATTCTGGAAACGTGTACAGCTCAATATTTGAATCTTGGCTTCTGTGTCACCAGTAGCCCCTTTACTTATCTCTTCCTCACTCCCCAGCTATGTATATAAAACCTGATGTTTGCCATATTCTTGAAATTTTCTATTTTTCCACCCTTTTTTACAGTTATGTTGACTTTTACCCATCCTTATAATTTCTTGGGGTATCTATAGATAGTGGCAAAGGTCCCCGAGTTTTTTCAAAATAGGATTATGCAGTCATAAAAGACACCAGCCAAAATAAAGCCTTTTGATAAGAATCCAAGTTTCCTTTCTCTAAATTACATTTTTCAAATGGCATTATGTGATGATTGATTCTTATTTCATTTAGATTTGATTTTATTTTCAAGGTATGAGATTCATATTTCAAAATGAACAGTTTTTCCACTGAAAGCTATTAATTTCATCTTGTCTAAGATGATAACTCTTAAAACAAATTCATTTAATGTGTCACTTCAGTAAAAGTCACTGATTGGTTAGTGGCATTTGGGGAACCCCAGGAAGACATGTGAAGGAGGCCCCAAAAGACAGAACGAGGGAAAGAGAAGGTAACTCAGGTAAAAGTCATTCACAACTTCCCCAGAAATTCTTGTTAAATAAAATCTCAATAAAGGATTACTAAGAAATGTTACCATTTATTAGCCAGACCCCAAGCTGCACGCTGAGCATCTCTTTCAATCTTCACAGCAACACCATTCGGTAGGTTCTATTATCCCATTTTACAAATGAGGAACGGCTTAGAGAGTTTATAATCAGGTCACCTAGAGTCAAAGCTTGGAATCAAACCGGCCTGTGTCTGATTTCAGAGCTGGTGTTTAACCCTTAAGCTTCACAGAGAAGGGATTGGAAAGATACAGTCTATTCATGGTAATTCATGGATCCACTTTTAACGATGAAAATCAAATAACCTATCTAGACCTTGGAGATATTCTTCTTGAAGTATTCTCTACAGAGAGGGTAGGGGCTAACCTTGGTGGGTATGTTAGTCCATACTTGGTGCTAATTGCCCAGGAGTTCCCGGCTTGGCCGCCTGAGGTCAAATGAGGTCAGATTGTCCCCACAACTCCCAGACAAACAATCAGGGAATGTTATTAATTAAACTGGAAGGGATTTATGCTAGTTCATGTCTCTGTCTACTCTCCACCCTCCTCATCCGTGTTCTCTTCCCTGGGAAACTAACATGCTCTCTGGCTTCTGGTTGGGTTCAGCCAATGGGGAGCCCAGGGGAGGATGTCAGAAGGAGAGGGAGAGTGGGGTTCCCCCAACTCCCTTCCCGTGGGGCCGTGTTGCACTGGCTATGCCCTTCTCTGGAAGTCCCTGCCCCTCTTAGGGTAGCCCTTGCTGCATGACTCCTTCTTCTGGACCCTGTCCCTGCCCCCTTCTCTCTTGCTCGTGGGCCTGGGATGGAGATCGTTTTCCTGTTGCTGCACTGTCCTCTGTGGTTTCCCTGCCACACCTCTGTAAATAGTGTCCCTGAATTATCCTAATTTGAGTGTGTAATCTATTTATGGCTAGGACTCTGACTGATACAGAATTTAAGAGATTATGTAGCACGACCTTTGCATTCTATTAAGAGAAAACCGAAGCACAGAGAAAGTAAGTGCTTGCTTGAAGCAACTGCTAAGTAGCAGAACCCGAACTTCGAAGCACATAGGACTGACTTCTTGTCCAGGGATCCTCCCACAGAGCCCAAAGAGGAAAGAGCAGTGAGTAGCACAACGTTAGGTGGGGTAGGTGTTTATTTTATTTCCTTTTTTTTTGTGGAGCCAAATCTTCCCAGAATGACTTTTGCCCAGGTCATCTCTCAGCTATACTTGGGCAGGTTCTCAGCTAGGACTTTTGCCTTTTCATAGGTGCTTCAGAATAAAAAATGCCATGAATCGTCTTCTGTGTTTGTGTGGTTACAAATTTAAAAGGCAGTATAGGCAGGTGGCTTGTGTGTGAGTGTAATTAATGCCTTTCCTAGTAAATGGTTTTTATTCTTTAAGAAATGCAGGATATTCATCAGTTTAATAACAACCACAGGCTAAAATGGCAGTGAATCAGGATCTTACCATGAAGGGAAGAATGTCTTCACACTGTTTATTGGTAGTGAAGTGGAAAATTGGAAAATTCCACTACCGGGCTTTGTCCTTTGCATTCCTTACCTGAGGCCCCTCCTCCCCTGCAACCTTGCCCCTCATAAATCACCTGTAGCAATTAGTATACTAGGCTGTAAAGTAACTTAGGACTCTGCCTCACTAAAGTTAACCCTGTTGTAACCGTGCCCCTCCCCCTTAAGCACAGTGTATAAAAGACTGCAATGCTCTTTGTCTGGTGCTCAGAATTTGGAGGGAAGAATCCCCATCTGAGCCCACTGGCGTATAAACCTGTTTTTTGCCAATATTTCTGGGTGTGTGTGTCAGTCTATTCCCGGTCTGCTGTAACAGTAACAGTTACTGAGTGTGTGAGTGTAATTCAAGTTTGGATTACTGAGGTTGGCTGTCTCGGATGTACTGGCACAAGATAAACAGTCAATAAATATTTGTCGAATGATTGAATGTATGAATATTCATGTTGTCGATGAGTGGGAAATAGTTTAAAGTTAGCAGTAGCATGTAATCTGTGGAGAGCAGTGCTTAATTCTTCGATTTCTGAGGGTTCTCGGTGGGCTATAGAAACCTGATGAAATTAACTAGAATTTTGTTGATGCCTTGATTTTTTTTTAATATCTATTTTCCACACCTGTGATAAAGTAGAAAGAGCACTGCATTTGGCGTCTGAAGGCCGTCGATTTTAGTTCTGACTGTGACTTTCTTGTTAGATGTAACATGTCATTTTACTCCTTGTGAGCCTCAGTTTCCATGGTAAAGTTGAGCTGATAATGTCAAGGGAAAAGAACTCAAACTCTGTAAAATAAGGAGGCTTATTCTCAGCCAAGTATGAGTGACCATGGCCCAGAGCCATGCCCAAGAAGCCTTGAGCAAGTGGTCTTGCCATGGTTGGGTTACAGTTTGGTTTTATACATTTGGGAGGACAGGAATTACGTGTAAATCATAAATCAATACAGGGAAAATGTACATTGGTTTGGCCCATAAAGGTTGGACATCTCAAAACAGGGTATTATGGGTTATAGGTGGGTTTAAAGATTCTTTGATTTGTAATTGGTTAAAGAAATGAAGCTTTGTCTAAAGGCTTGGAATGCTTTAAGTTAAGATAAGGAATCAGAGACAAGTCATCAGACATAGATTCACAGATCTGTTGAGTAAATTGAAGATCTGCAGGTGTGGTTTAAGCTTTGTCTTGCATAGCCTTAGGCCTGTTAATGAGTTACAAAGGATAGCTCCAAGAAGGGAAGGGGGCATGATGAGGCATGTCTGACTGCCCTTCTCATAGCCAGCATCTCAGCTTCAGGGTATTTCTGGGGTCCTTTGGTCAAGAGGGGATCCATTCAGTCAGCTGGGAGGCTTAAGATTTTACTTTAGTTCACAATAATACCTTTCTCATAGGGTTTCTTGATGGCTAAGTTTTTAAAAATATATATGCCAGAGAGCTTTTCTATAAGTTGTAACCAGATTACAGATGGCCCGTGATTTAGGATGGTTCGGCTTAGATTTTTCAACTTTACCGTGGTGTGAAAGCAATATGCATTCAGCACCTCCTTGACTTACCACGTCCTGGTAAACTCACTGTAACCCCATTGTAAGTGTTAGTGTAGTGTCAGGATATTACAATTGTCTGAATTGACAGACGCTCTTACAGGATTGTCCTGTAGGACATATGTTGACATTTTGATCTATGTGCAGAACTAGTTTAGGTGCTTAGGTTCTTCTCCCAGTATCTGTAAAACTCACTTGTAGTTATGATTCCAAAGAGATAACTCAAGAAAATTACTAGAGAGCACATTTCTTGTAGTGGCTATCCCCATCCTGTAAGCCAGGATGTCTGGCAGACTCCGCCTCTTTGCTCCAAGCACTAAGAGTTGGTTTAACACTTTCCCATCAAAATTTTTCCCCCAATACTTTTTTCTGTGTGTTCAGATCCTTCCTCTTCCCTCCCTGCCCCCAAAACAACAACAAAATAAAACAAAAACAAAAAACCATCTCTTTCTTAAACTGCCAGGGGACCACTCAAAAGATCTTTATTATTTCATTAGGCAGAACAGTTTATTTCTCTTCATCCTGACTCTCCCATCAGACAATGCTAGAGCCATCCCTTTCACAACCTAAAGGCTGTGCCATCCCAAACAAAAGAATGACTTATTCCCCCTAAGGTGAGTTCTGCACTTTCCCAGAATGCAGGGACAGCCCACGCAAGTATTTCTCCCCTTTCTTATAGCAGATTTTCCTTCCTGATAAATGTAGGTGTGGTTATGATTAATAAAATGCAAATTTACTTAAGAGCATTTAAGGTATCATAGTAGCTTTTTGTCATTCTGTATTTTTTCAATCAACTGATACTAAAAGTACAATTATTACTAAGTATAGGTTTGAAAAATGTTTTGACATTTAAAGGGGGGGGGGTTCTCATTTCTGAAAAAAAGATGGGAATCTCTGGGCTAAGCTTTGCAGCTTGTGAAATACTGCCTGAATGCCACCCCTCCACAGAGCTAGTGGGAAGCTACTTGGTGCCAGTCTCAATGAGGTTCTTGGTCTGGGGTCTGTGATGGTATTTGAGATTTTTGTTTCAGGGTTATGCATTGAGGAAGCTTTAGTGAAGCTTTAGTGAAGCTTCACTAAAGCTTTGTCAGGGCAAAAGTGAACGTAGGAACCAAAAGGGCAGTTAGGAATGGGCTGGCCCTAAAAGCAGAAACCAAGTATCAGGTTAAATCTTCACGGGGCAATTTGGGGTTCTAACACTAAGTTACCCTCAAATAAAGGGATATTTAGGAGAAGTTAAGAGGGATGGAGTACTGTGTTCAAACAAAGGGTCCCAAACCCAGTAGATTCCTGTGGATTTTGGGTCCCCAGCTCTAGGTATTGCTGTTTGCCATCGTAGATAAAGAGGCAAGCTTAGCAATGATTAGGGAGAAGGACAGATTTTCTGGGAAGGGGTGAAAATGAAGATTTACATTTCCATTTTTTTTTTCATTTTTTTTGATTGTAGCTTAGCAGCTTTAGTGAGGTATAATTTACATACCATAAAATTCACCCACTGTAAGTAGATATAGATGAGTATAGAGATCATCTTCCCAGGTAGAGTTCATTTTCTTTTCCTATGTGAGAAAACCGAGACTCAGAGCCCTTAAACAGTTTACTCAAGATCAAGAAGTCCGCATTCTCAGAGGATTTGCATTCTTTATGTGAAAGTCCTGGAAATCTTGAGTATTGTAATGTAAACACCTTCCCCAAATGCAGCGAATGGAAAAGAGGCCTCTGAGTTACCACAATGTATGGCCCTAGAGAACAAAATTAAAACTCTTACTTTGTGTTCTTAGAATAGTTTTTCCTTTAGATTATGGTTATTTTGTACAATTCTAACAAGGTTGCTTATCTGGTTTCCCAGCTGACAGATTAGAAGCAGAAAATTAGAAAAGGGAGATGATTTGCTCACGGTAGGTGCATTAAAACAGCAAAAAGTTGGAACCAAAGCTACCCCGTGGAGGAGGGAAATAGTTTTCTTCTCTGTAAAATGTGTGGGTTGAACTGGTTAATCTCTGACGTCCCTTCCAGCTCTAAAATTCAATGTATTTAAGGTAAAAGCTATAAAAAGCTGCAGAAAAACACATAAGAATGAGAAAACCTGGAAATCTGGACCCAGTGTAGAGGAAAGACTCCTAGAAAACTGGGCAGCACCTGAGGGCATAACTGTTCCACAGACAGTGCAGTGCTTGAGGTTTGTGATGATGACACTGAGTCGTTAGGAACAGATTAAAATTTGTTTTCCAGATGCTGTTTCAGAATGCAAGACAGAAAATTACTTCTGAAAGATTTCACTCAAAAACGCTTATCACAATTTTCGTGCTTAAACATCCACTGTGGAGAAAATTTACTTTGTGGGACAGTTTCCTTGATAAGTTCTTCATTGTTTTATGGGGGTTTTGTTCCTCAATGGAATAATTCAGATAGTTGTGATAGTATCTTGCATCTGTGTATTGCTTTATAGTCATTCAAAGCATTTTTCTATCCTAGATTCCAGTTAGTACTTTGACAAGTTTTCTAGTTCTGCTCATGGCATTGAACTTGAACCCAGCCTTATTATTATAGTTTTCTTACATGGCTTTATGGTTAGCTGGTAATGGGTCTGTTAGACCATCAGCTCTTTGAGGGCAAGGACAGAGTTGTCTTCATTTTGGTTTCCTTCCAGTCTTGATAGATGTATTAGATAAATGAATGAATCAACGAATCAGTGAATGAATGAACTGTAAAGAATGAAGTTCCTCACTTGTCCTGTTTCTAAATTTTGTGTATTTGTCTTGCTC
Organism: Indri indri; assembly: GCA_004363605.1. Taxonomy (NCBI): domain Eukaryota; kingdom Metazoa; phylum Chordata; class Mammalia; order Primates; family Indriidae; genus Indri; species Indri indri. The sequence continues at coordinate 3,636 of RJWJ010033881.1, read as the reverse complement.
GAGGCAGTGCCTGTTGTTTGCCTTTCTTTCCATTCCCGGTTTTGTACTGTGCTCCAAGACTACCACTAAAAAAAAAATACATCTCCCACATGCTCATCGTAGAAAATTTAGAAAATACATAAGTGGATAAAGATGAAAAGAAAAAAAGATCACTAAGAATCTCACTATCCAGAAATAACTGTCATTGACATTTTAAGGTTTAGGCTTCCATTCTTTTTTCTTAGACATTTGCATATATAACTCAAGTGTCAACAGCCACTCAGCCCCCTCTCTAAGCTTCCCCAGCAGAATCCACTTGCATAAAAGTGTTTTGTAAGCAATTTATAATATACTGTAAATTTCCTTTGGCAATGGAATTTTGGGTTTCTCTTTCAATCTTCCTCTTGCTTTTGTGGACTCCCATCTTGATAGCTTCTGTCTTCTTACTCCTAGTTCTTTCATAGACTTCTAATATCTTCTGCCTTTATCATTTGTTGTGAGAGAACCTCTAAACTTTTGTGTTCCTACTAACACTCTCCTTAGAAAATGGTGGTGGCCATGGTGGAGGGAGATGATAATTTTTTTTCTCTTACATATAAAAGTCTTTCAAAAGTGGGTTGATGCTATAGATAAATTTTTATATCTTGTTTTTCATTTAGGAGAAAAGGGAACCCTTGTGCATTGTTGATGGGACTGTAAATTGGTATAGTCATTATGAAAAATGGTATAGAGGTTCCTCAAAAAATTAAAAACAGAAATACTATATGACCCAGAAGTTTCACTTCTGGATGTTTATCCAGAGGAAATGAAATCAGTCTGATGAAGAGATATCTGCACTCCCATGTCCATTGCAGCATTATTTATAACAACTAAGACATGGAAACAACCTAAGAGTCCAACAAAGGATAAATGGATAAAGAAAATGTACACGCAGTCATGCAGCACATGATGATGTTTCAGTGAGTGACGGACTTGCATATGTGATGATGGTAATACGAGATTATAATGGAGCTGAAAAATTCCTGTTGCCCACTGATGTAGCCATCGTAATGTTGCAGCACAATGCAGTACTCATATGTTTGTGGTGATGCTGGTGTAAACAAACCTGCCCTGCCGGTTATAGAAAAGTATAGCATAGTAGATAATACTTGATAATGATAATAAACAACTGTGTTGCTGGTTTATGTATTTGCTGTACTTTTTATCCTTGTTTAGAGTATATTCCTTCTACTTATAAAGAAGAGTTAACTGTAAAACAGTTTCAAGCAGGTCCTTCAGGAGGTATTCTAGAAGAAGGCATTGTTATCTTGAAAGGCAACAACTCCATGTGTGTTATTGCCCCTAAAGGTCAAGACGTGGAGGGTGGAAGACAGTGATATTGATAATCCAGATCCCACGTAGGCCTAGGCTAACGTGTGCTTGTGTCTTAGTTTAAAAAACAAAAAAGTTTAAAAAGTAAAGAAAAAATAAAAAAGTTTAAAAGTAGAAAAAGGTTATAGCATAGAGATATAAAGAAATAAAATATTTTTGTATAGCTGTACGATGTGTGTTTTAAGCTAGGTGTTATTACAAAAGAGTCAAAAAGTTAAAAAAATTAAAAAGTTTATGAAGTAAAAAAGTCACAGTTAGCTAATACTAATTTATTATTGAAGAAAGAAAAATATGTTTTTATATAAATCTAGTGTAGCCTAAGTGTGCAGTGTTTATGAAGTCTACAGTGGTGCACAGCATTGTGCTCGGCCTTCACATTCACTCACCTCTCACTCACTGACCCACTCAGAGCAACCTCCAGCCCTGCAAGCTCCATTCATGGTAAGTGCTCTATACAGGTGTACTGTTTTTTATTTTTGTACCGTATTTTTACTGTACCTTTTATGTTTAGATATGTCTAGGTACAGAAAGACTTACCACTGTGGTGCAATTGCCTACGGTATTCAGTACAGTAACATGCAATACAGGTTTGTAGTCTAGGAGCAATAGGCCGTACCATATAGCCTATTTGTGTGGTTGGCTACACCATCTAGGTTTGTGTAAGGACACTCTATGATGTTCACACAATGACAAAATCGCCTGATGGCACATTTCTCAGAATATATTCCTGTTATTAAGAAATACATGACTGTACATATAATTAAATATCTAGCCTTAAAAAGAAATTGCCTGCCATTTGTGACAACAGGGATAAACCTGGAGGGCATTGTAAGTTAGACAAAGAAAGACAAATACTACATGATCTCACTTACATATGGAATCTAAAAAATGGAACTCATAGAAACAGCGCAGAATGTCAGTTGCCAGGAACTAGGGCTGGGTGGGTGGGGAATGGGGAGATGTTGGTCAAAGGGTACAAACTTTCAGTTATGAGTTAGGTAAGTTCTGGGAATCTAATGTGCAGCATGGTGATGATAGTAAATAATGTTATATTCTTGAAATCATCTAAGAGAGTAGATCTTAAGTGTTCTCAACATACATGCACGTGCGCACACAGTGCTAACTAACTTGGTTACAGTAATCATTTCACAGTGTACATGCATGTCACATCTTCATTGTATGCCATAAACATATACAATTTTGTTTGTCAAATACATCTCAACAAAGCTGGAAAAATTATATTAGGAACAATTGCCATGTCATTAAGTCATTTTTTCCAAAGATAATGACTTTTAGTAACTGTATAATCATCTACCATAGGTTAATAATTCCACTTATTTGTATAATTAGATCATTTCCAGTTTTTGATTCTTATTAATAGTATGATGAAAATACTTATTCGCTGCTTTGGTTATGTTCCTGGGTTAATCTTCTGTAAATGGAAATTATAAGGGTTTGTGTATTTTTAATATTTACAGCACATAGTGCCACATTCTCCAGAAAGATGATATATGAATTTATACTACTCCACCAAGGGTTTGTGAGAGTGTTTGTTTCATAGCATTCTTGCCAACACCGAATGTTGTTACTAAGTTTTTTAAAAAAAACTTTGCTAATTTAAGAAACAAAAATGGTAACTCACTTTGGTTTGTATTTTTGATTAGCAGTGTCCAACTTTTATCATATGTTGACTGGCCTTGTATTTTTTTGCGAATTGTCTTTGCCTATTTTTAAATTGGGCTGTTCATCTTTATTTTACTCATCTAGAAATAACTTTTATTTCTGCATAAAAATATTATATTCATTGTAGAAAATTTAGGATGTAAAAAAAAGTATAAAGAAAATAAAATTCTTAATTTTACCACTTGGAAATGAATGTTATTAAATTGGTAGATATCCAGATAATTGTTTTTTTAATCTCACTATCTATTAATTAAAAATTAACTTCTAAGAGCACTGTATGTTTGAAGGATAATCATTTTTTTGTCATATATGTTGCAGATATATTTTTCTGGTTTGCCATTTGCGTTTTATTAACAATTTATATGGTATTTTTAATATAGTCAAATCTTTCTTCTTTTCTTTCATTATTTCTTAGATTGCTTTTTTTTTTTTTTTTTTTGAGACAGAGTCTCACTCTCTTGCCTGGGGCGAGTGCCGTGGCGTCAGCCTGGCTCACAGCAACCTCAAACTCCTGGGCTCAAGCGATCCTGCTGTCTCAGCCTCCCGAGTAGCTGGGACTACAGTCATGTGCCACCATGACCGGCTAATTTTTTCTTTGTATAT
>RJWJ010033880.1:0-17610 GCA_004363605.1 Indri indri | reverse complement strand
GTAATTCCTGATTGCTTTAACACCACAGAGCAGCAGTTCCCAAACTTTTTTAGCACCAGGGACTGGTTTCATGGAAGACAATTTTTCCATGGATCGGGGGGCGGGTGGTGGGGGGCGGAGCTCAGGCAGTGATGCAAGAGATGGGGAGCGGCTGTAACCACAGATGAAGCTTCACTCCCCGGAGGCTCACCTCCTCCATTTCCTAAGTTTCATGGAACACAGTTTTCCACAGATGGGGGTGGAATTGGGGGGTGGGGGATGACAGAGCTCTTTGGCCTGGTCCCTCACAGGCCGAGGACTGGTACCAGGGGTTGGGGACCGCTGCCATAGAGGATGCTATTACTTCCTATGAATTTCCAAGTTTGCGGTGGTCTTACTGAAGGGAGAACAAGATCACGGGGAACCAAGGAATAGGAAACAACCAGGCCATGGAAACAGAGAACTGGGGACAGGAGCGGGAGCAGCAGAGGGAAGGTTAATTGGGTTTGCGGGAGTGAATTATTTTGAGTGGTTCATGCTGGGAATGACCCAAGCATATTTACTGGTTCAAAGAATATTGCTACAGAGAGTATGAGCTTGAGAGCATTAATTTTAAAAATATAAAAAGGAATCGAAATTGTTGGAACAGTCCCACTGCATAGAATGAAGGGAAAGGCACACACATCCCTGTGGAAAAATGAACCGTGGAGAGTCCCAACATAATGACACATTGTGAGTCCTTGGAGTCCAGCCCGTGGGAGGCACCTGTGCCTGCCAGGTTTTTACCGTCCACCAGCCTGAACCTTCCGCAGCCCCACACGGGGCGGGCTGGGACGGACACCAGATACGGCCAGAACATGACACTAAAAGAACAGCTTGACACCGCCCTGCAGAACCTACCCTTTTATAGACCACCTATTTAGCCCTTAATTCTTCCTGGCTGCTTTTAGAAATGATTGCTCAGTGCGTTCTATGTTGAAATTTCTATGCCTTTATGTTAGACAGTCCAGTCACAGTTGCTAGTAAAAATATCTTTCATGAAATTGATGCAATTTAAATATTAATGTTACCTTTATGTATTAGAATTTTAAAAATCCATATGTGATAAATCTGCATATGTGATAAAGCTGGTTTTATGCTTTCCAGCATTTTTTTCCTGACAATGATTATAAAACTAAAAAAAAAAAAAAAAAGGAAGAAAACATAATTTACTGTATTTATTCTGATTTACATGCAACACTTTTCAAGTAAAGCATATATTTATTTCTGAAATTAGCAACCCAACTCTCTCAAAATTTTAGAAGCATATCCCTAAAGGCATCATGCATACGTGTGACCCACCAGGCCTGTGCTGCTTTGACATCAAGCTGATTTCTCTAAACCCACAGTGTGATATTCTAGCACTTAATTTAGAAATGCAGCTTAAATCACAGAAGCCATAATATGTCAAATGATCCCACACTCGCAGGGGGAAAACAGTAAGTAATGAAAAAACTATGATTGCTTTTCTGTCCCTCCAAATGACAGTTATCACCTCAATGACCTGCTCCGGGCGGACCAGTCTAAACCCAGCACACTAAGGGATAACGTCATCTAACAGGGCAGTTACAAAAATCAATACAAAACCCATTTCAGAGATACTCTGTGTAAGAATCCTGGTGTAATGTTCATTTATTGAATAGGCCTGGGGAAAAAAACACAACAACTTTTCTGATATATATGCCTTACCTCCCAAGCAAAGGAATTCTGTAGGTAAGCAATAATTGTATTTTTCAATCTATTACTTAGACTTGCCATGGCTCAGGCTGGAATCTAATATATGGGTGACGGCCATAACTCAATTACGGGCCTCAGCAGAGTCCCAGTGTATTCAAAGAGCAAAGGGAGAGAACAGGACAGCTCCCGGTGCTTCTCTGGGTGAGCGTGCCAGTGTGAGAGAGAGCGTGAGAGTGCAAGTGCTCTCTTCTTTACAAGCTCATCTCGTTGCCTCTTTGACCACTCCAGAATTTGTATATTTAAATCGCTGTATTTAGCCTGGTCATGTAATTTCCTTGCATCCCTCGCTGTTAATGTATACCAGGCTAGGTCCACACGGAGAACAAAGGCGTTCCTTTTGAATAAACAGGTGCACGACTGCTACAAGAGGTCCTGGCTGGTCGGGAGTGACCTCTTAAATCCTGGGAGCCAAAAGCCAAGTGGCAGCATGAGGCCCTCCCACACGCCTGTCTGCTGATAGAGACAGAATAACCCTGGGCTTGGAAAATCTCGGGCTCAGCCAGAGAGGCGGGGACACCCTATACAGCAACTTGCAAGGAAATATTCCAACAGCTGGTGGAAAGATTTTAGCTGGAATTAGTGCTACTCCTGGGAAATGCTAATGAAACCTGTTAAATCAGCCTACACACCAGAAGCCCAATCATCTTAACCTTCACACTTTATGACCGTCACACAGCTTCATTACCTGGATGTTCTGACTCTAAATGAAGAGCCATCGTGACATTCTTCAAGTCATGGAATATTAACACGAGCATTGTATGGTCAGACTAATGCATTTTCAGATCCTTTATGCTAATTTCATAGCTCTAATATTCATTGTCAATACTGCTTATTAAACCTAGTAATGAATTGGATTTTAATTATTTTCTACCCTTCTATAATTTTCTAAATATGTATTTATGAAATGACCTAGAAAGTCTTATTATGACAGCTCGCACTTGCTTGTTCAACAGGTTCTGAAATTTGGAAGATATTTTGGCTGCCAGCCACACATTGGTCTGGTTATTGGACCAAGAGTCACATTCAAATGTCTCATCTTGGTCTAATCAGTCATAACCAGCGTATTTGTGATGAAGCCTGCACACGAACAATATACAGCTACAGGTATTTATGTCTGTATCAAAACCGTAAGGGGAGAGCATGATTCCATTCTTGTGTAAAAGCTGATGTTTATTATAATCTAGTTGGAAATATTAACAAAATTGTTTTTAAACTTCAGAGTGCTTTCTTCATTTCCTGAGGATTTACTTTTGATGCCATTATTCTTTTAGTATTTTTGCTTGAGAGACAAGGTAAACAGATGCCTTGAGCGAGATCACCCTGGTTCAAATTATGACTTCAATACATATGGCATGGTCTCGGGCAGATCACCTTCAGTTTTCTGTCTTGCAAAGGGGCAGCGCAGTAACACAGGTTGGCAGGACTGGTGTGAGCCTGACTGAGTCAGCACATGCAGCGCATTAGGGTCGGTACCTCCAGCAGCTCAATTCATTGCTATTTCAGAGAAAGTGTTAACTATTATTTCTTTAAAGGACTTTTTTTTTTTTAAAAAAATGCCAGTTACCTGAACTTCGCGTGGCGAATCTATCTCTTGTTACATGGGAGGGACTGCCGGGTTGGGCGCTGGACCCTCAAGGCCCTACCTGGGCCCATGACCCAGGGATCATCCTTAATTCTACCCTTTCTGTCTTCCCCTACTGGTACTGCCCCTACCGGTCCGTTCTCTGGTCAGATCAGCCTCCCAGATGCAATATGCTGCTGAATGCATATTCATCCAGAAGCCATGAATCGATTAGTTCCTGGGGCCTTTGGTGCTGGAGCTAGACTAACAGATGACAGATTGGGCCCCTTCTCCAAGGGGAGATGAGGATTTGTGCTGGGGAGACATAAAGTATGCTATGGGCAAGAAGAGGCCACACTGGGGACCAGGCATAGAAACAGTCACATTTGCAGACAGTTTGAAGTTCCAGAAACCCACTAAATCACTGCGGTTACCCTCGGGCCTTCATCAAATTCTCATCACTCATCACTCCTTCTAGGTGGTGCTGTGAGGAATTAAGGCAGATGCTTAGAGACAGTGTCCCACCCAATTCCCTCTCTTTGATGTCACACAGAGGCAGAAATGGGACAATAAAGGGCTGGTGCGGATAAGAAGCCGTAAGTGTTGGGGAGAACATGCTCTGTGCAGAGTATCTGGGTGGGTAACTGAGAGCAGTGCTGAGACAGGCCCTGCAGGCACATGTGTGCACACACACGCGCGCGCACACACACACACACACACGCACACGCACACACACGGACACGCTGTGTGGAGCAGCCTGGCAGATGCTGATGTGACCAGCACTTTAGAAGGGATTAATCGATATTCATATTTGTTGGTTGACAGCAAACTGTAGCGTTTGCTAAGTGGCTGAAGGATCTGGCTTTTCTGCTTTTGGTGGAAATAGGACCCCTCTGTAGCCTTTGAATCAGAAATCCCCATGTCCCTTCCCTCTAGCCCAAAGAAGGACCTGGAAAGTGAGAAGCTTCTGGCACAGCTTTGCCGAGATAACACCTGGAGCAGTGTCGTTGACTGTCCCAATCATTTTTGTACCTTTCTGTAACTTATTTTTTGTTGGCACAGGGTCTCACTCTGTTGCCCAGGCTGGAGTGCAGTGGCATGATCACAGTTCACTGTAACCTCAAACTCATGGGCTCAAGGGATCCTCCTGCCTCAGCCTTCTGGGTAGTTGGAATTGCAGGCATGTGCCACCACCACGTCAGGCTAATTTTTTAGTTTTTGTAGAGACCAGGTCTCACTGTGTTGCCCAGGCTGGTCTCTCCTGCCTTGGCCTCCCAAAGTGCTATGATTGCAGGTGTGAGCCACCACACCCAGGCCCTTTCTGTAACTTCAATGTTGATGTCATTTGGAGGTTATCGTTCCAGCCTATGAAATATTTTATAAACATTCCAGATGGGTGCTGGACTTTGGTTCTTGCTTGAACTTAATCCCCAAATTGCCATCTGAGCATGTTTTTTGATCCACCTGAATGAAAGGTGATGCACACACAAGAGGCCTGCTCTGCCCTTGGCAGAAACATCCTGAAAGGAAGAGGACTCATCCCAGGTAATGAGGAGCTGTCCCGAGGGGACTGCCCCACCACTGGGTCTGGCTGTGCCCCCCACCCCCCAAGGACCTAGGCATGGCACAGTAATGTTGCTGGAAGCATTTCGATCTCCTGTTACTCGTCTCCCTCAGAAGCAGCCGCAGATTGTCACTTAGTATTATTTCATCGTGACTTACGGTGAGTTAAAGTAACAAAGCGAAAAGTCTCCAGAATACTATTTGTTAGAGGTTTTATTTATTTGTGCAGTCTTAATCAATGATTCTATGTGTTACTCTGAAGAGGGGGAAAGAACCTTCTGTGGTCTCTAACACCATAGATTACAGGGAAAAATGTGCTTTACTCTTGCAAGTTAGTTTACTGCTTTTTAAATCTACTTTCAGAAACTATTTAAAAGTATAGGTGATTGATTTCCATTTGTAAGGAGACACCCATATTGTAACATACAGGCATATATTTTCAAATTTGTCTTTGTTTTAGGATTGATATTAAGTGGGTGTATGCTGTGCGTGTGTATACACAAACACACACGCGTGCTCAAAATTATCAACTATCAAATTAAGGAGTGGGATATTTACTCATGTCAGAGCCATACAATCACAGACCTTCAAGTTCGTCATTGGGTTTGGGACCATGTGATTTGATCCATATTTGAATCCATGAAATAATGATCCATATGCTAGGCGATGCTTAAAGGGACCTCCAGTGACAATATTATTCATTTTTTAAGTAGGAAGAGACATATGCAAAAAATATGAAAAGACAGATGATAAAAATATAACTCGCTTTGATTCACAAACTGTATTACACACAGACACACACACACACACACACATGCAAGGAAAGAGCCCAGGACAGGGCCACAAAAGTCATTCGTTAGCATATATTTTGTTAAGACAACGAGCTCACCATATTTCTACCCTGATCCCCCCGGGAGTCTTCAGTCCACAGAATGATCCTAATTGAATTTTCCCTGCCTAAATGGAGTCTGCCCTGATGTGAACTTGCTTTGAACATGATGACAGGATGGGCCGTCTCAGAGCTTCAGTTCCCTGAGACCTTGGGCTCTCCTCCCATTACCTCCATTATCTAAACAAATAACCTTGGATAAATCAATTTACATTAATCCAACCTTGTGGTACACAACTCCCCAGCTCCTTCGCAATGTCTCAATCAAGATTCAAATGAGTTTGCTTCAATGTTTAGCTATGAAAGAACTTAATCTCCTACTTGAAACTCAAGTCCATTGAACATTATCATCAAATAAAAACATTCAATAAAAAAGAGTTAGAAATCAAAATGGGAAAAAATAGAGATCACGTGGAATTACAGCTTCTTTATATTATGAACAATAGAATTCAGAATGTCTTTAAGATATATGAAAAAATAAACTAATGGGGAAAATTTTTACTCTAAAATTGCCATAGACATCTTTTCACTTATATTGAAAGTGGCCCTTCAGTTTACAGGTAATTTTCTTGCATTTTCTGATGCTCAAGGCAGATAAGGTTTAGTGTTTGAACAGTTCAGTGGACTCTTTAGACACGTGGTGGATTTGATTGTTGTTCAGAAACCGTCACTCTCCTTGCCCCTTCCAGCCTTTGTATCCCTTTCTTACTGAGGTTTGCCCTGCGCGTCAGCCTCCTGGTGGACATGGTGACTGCCCGTGCAAGCAGGTGCCATTGTCCTAAGAAAAGCATCTGTGCACACTTACGACCATCAGCCCACGATGAATATATTTCAAACAGAGCTGAGCCGATGCCCATGGAAAAGCCAGACCCAGCTGATGCACAGAAGATCCAACCAGCTGAGTCCAGCCTACATCAGCCAGCCCCGGGGACGCACAAACACAGGACAAAGAGACAATGATTGCTGGTTGAGCCAGTCCGTGTTTGGAGGGGGTTGGGCAGAAATAGCCAACAGCGTGGGGTGTACCCTGCACCAACGATCAACCCCGTTCTTTGATGCTCGGAGGCCTCCACCTCTCTCAGGCGCATGCCCTCGTCTGTCCATGCCCATATTCATCACACCTGGTGATTTTTAGGATGAAACTCCAAATTAGGAATTCTGAATAACAGGTCTAAAACAACCATGTAACTTCCAAGGGAAAAAAAAAGTTCATGGGAAAGATTTGAACCCATTTAGGATCCTGAAGCCAGAGTTAATTACTTTTGTGTTAGGCATTGGCTAACGAAATAAAACTCCTACAGGTGTAGACAGATAATACCTGCCATTCTCGTCACGGAGCCTCCAGGCTGCATTTTGTCATATGCAAGCTCTGCGGTTGTGGGTCAGGGATGAACAGCTTACAAAGCGGGTGGTCAGGTCTTGCCTTAGCTCTTTCTTCCGGGGAGGTTCTCTTATCATAGTGTCACGCCACGTTCTACACACAGTCACTCGGCAAAGGAGCGACTGCACACTCAGGCATAGGGTGAAGCAACCACAGGCTTTGTTTTCAAAGGGTTTAACAGTCTAATAAAAATGAGTTGGATAGGCCGGGCACGGTGGCTCACACCTGTAATCCTAGCACTCTGAGAGGCCGAGGAGGGTGGATCGTTTGAGCTCAGGAGTTCAAGACCAGCCCAAGCAAGAGCGAGACCCCCGTCTCTACTAAAACCAGAAAGAAATTGGCCAAACGACTAAAAATAGGAAAAAAAAAAAAATTAGCCGGGCATGGTGGCGCATGCCTGCAGTTCCAGCTACCTGGGAGGCTGAGGCAGGAGGATCACTTGAGCCCAGGAGTTTGAGGTTGCTGTGAGCTAGGCTGACACCACGGCACTCACTCTAGCCCGGGCAAGAGAGTGAGACTGTCTCAAATAAATAAATAAATAAATAATAAAAAAACGAGCTGGATAGAGAAACAATTAGCTGTAATTTGAATGAGAAATATATGTCACCACAAGACAGTGATGACATGAGATGATTACCAAGGGCTTATTATATGCTGGGTACAGTTTTAAATGTCTTATATACCCTGCCACATTTATTATTGTAAGAATTATCCAAGTTAGACAATACTGTGTTCAGTTTACAGTTGGAGAAAGGAAAACCCATGCAATTTAAGCAACTTGTCCATGCAGATCCAGTAGGCAACTGTCGATGCGAAATTAAACCTAGATCTTTGTGCCTGCTAAGTGTCTGCTTTGCCCTCTATGTTCCTCTACGGCTGATACTGTCTTACGGGTACAATGGAGCTGAGAAGGGGACGAGTTGATGTTCGGCAGCATGGACCTAAGCAATACTTTGTAACCAATGGCCCATGGAGGCCATCCTGGAAAAATAGCCAGCGTTTGACAAAACAGATGGGAAGAGATTATGTGAGCGCATTAGAAGCGTTTAGCTGGTAGCAGCTGAAAGAAAAAAACAAGGAAGGGAATTGGAATGGGAAAGAAAAAAGATTTTGATTCTGGAGGTCAGAGGCGCCCAAAGTAAGTCTGATGTTTTCCCCACTCCCACCTCGGGCAGCCCTGGCATAAGTGCTTGGCAACGTGTACCACGAACTGGGTGTCGCACCCTACAGAATCGGTCCTTTTCAGGCTTAATATTTTAAATTTCTTTCAAATATTTGAAGTTTCCATTTATGTGTGTATGTATGTGCCCAAGCCTGTTTATTAATAAAAAATCATTTTGAATTTATACGTTGTTTAATAACATTTTAAGTAGAGTAACACCAAGAAGTTCAATGGGAATATGACATTTTTTTTTTCAGGTTTATAGATACTTGGTGCATATACTCTATTATGTGCTCCTCTGAGGATTATTTTTCATGTTTTATGATTCATTGCATGTAAACCGCAATCAAATGTGGCTCCAATGAATAAAGTCTACATTGGAAACTTCCCTGGAGTTTCCTTGGAAATCCCTCTGCCATTGTTGTTACATGCTGACTGTCATGACCAAAATACTAGTGCAGGGTGACAAAGTGTGTGTCCTGGTGCTGTGGCATAAAGGGAGGAAGAGCCTGCTTTTGTGTCAGCACAGTCCCTGTGCCCTTATCTCTGCAGTAAATTTCCCAATTTTTTAGTCCAACTTAAAATGTTGATTTTTTAAATTATTTTTATTTTTTATTTCAGAGTATTATGGGGTTATAAATGCTTTGGTTACATAAATTGCCTTTGCACCGCCCGACAAGCATGCTCATCCCCCAGACAGAGCGCACCACATCCGTTAGGTGTGGATTCGCCCACCCCTCTCCCCCTCCCACCAGCCCGACACCCTGTGAATGTCGCTTCCCTGTGCACGTTAGTGTTGATCAGTTAGTACTAATTTAATGATGAGTACATGTGGTGCTTTTTTTCCCATTCTTGTGATTCTTCACTTAGAAGAATGGGCTTCAGCTCCATCCAGGATAATACAATAGGTAGTTCATCATTTTTATTTACGTATTTATTTTAAGGCCGAGTAGTACAGGGAGTTGGCTGCTGCCCAGAGTGACCCTGAGGTGGAGGTTCCATAGAGGGGTGTGGCCCAGGAGTGCGAAGGGGGGTGCACCAAGACCACTGCCTGCAGTGGGCTGGGTCTGGCAGCCCAGTGTCACTTGAGCGACCCTAGGAGGTAGGGCTGGCCCAAGCCAGATCAGACAGAGCACTTGCGGGGCGGAGTGACAGGAGGCATCCTTAGCCACCCAAGAGGGGAGCTGAGTCTTTCCTGAGACACTCGGGCCGGGCGGGACTTGGGGCAACACGCAGAAGGGGGGCCATGTGCAATGGCTTTCTTGAGTGGGGTGAATGACAGAAGAGAGAGGATTAATTGTCAAGCAATGGCCGTCAGGCTGGGATTGACCCAGAAGAAGCCAAAACTTAGGGCCAGGCTGAAGGCAGCTTGGAACGTGTCCCAGAAGCCAAAGGGTGGCAGAGCTGCCTCCACCCTGGACAGAGCAAGTGTTGGGAGTGGACATGAGGCCAGTCCAATGCAAACGTCCTCTGCACTGAGAGGAGGACCCCGGCAGAGCACAATGGTGACATTTTTGACTACAAAATTACCGAAAATGAGCCTCTGCATTTGCCTCTTTCTATTTTTAGATAGATCTTGCCAATGTTGATAACAGTGCCATAACATCCACGGCTCAAGCCTGCCTTTCCGCCTCTGTTTCAAAATGAAATGCAACGCTGTCAGTTACCAGAGGATTGACTTATTTGGCACAATCACAAGAAAAACCACACATCTTAAAGAGAAGGGACTTTTCTTAGCACTTTAAAATAAGGATGATGCACTTGAATTTAACTCTCCTGCATATTAATGGTAGGATGAGAGCCACGGAAGGGACCGGCGGCCTTTCTTCCGAGAATCTCACAACACTTCACAGGAAGCTGAGTTTCCTTTATCCTCACGGCAAACCTTCTAAGTAGGCAAATTAGATTACTTCCAAGCAGCTCCAAGAACTTCACGTGCGTGATTGCTTTATCCTCTCGGCATCTCTGGCGGAGGCAGAGGCAGGATGCAAGTGCCGAGCCGTCTTTATTGCACCTCTCTGACAGAGGCGGGCTCGGAGGTGAGGAGATGCTCGTGGATTCCACACTTCGCACATTAATCAGGGGAAATCAGAGTTAGAAAGCAGGTGGCTGACTACAAGCTCAGGCCAAAAAGACGGTCATCAGTATCACTCCAATTTCGGTTAATTTATAGAAACAGAACTGTGGAATACTAAGGGGCTGTGCTCCACACATGGTAACGATTTAAAAGCATGGATGTAATGACCACAGTCTGCTTTATTCTCCAGCAATACTCGACACGTCGTCAGTTCTCACGCCTTAGTCGCCGGTTTCAGGTTAATTGTGCCTTCATTGTAATCGAGCTATAACGGTAATCATTTCTAGGGAGTTTCTCCTACTGTATAACAATCAAAATGCCTATATGCATATGAAAATTAGCTGGGGTTTTAGTTCAAGAAAAATCCTATTTTTTCTTGTTTTTCTTTTTTGGTCAGATTATAAAAATTAAGATTTTATAGGAGCCGTATCTGACAGATAGTGTTTTAGACTTATTTTTCTACTTAAAAGGAAAAATTTGCTTTTCTTTTGTAAGTTTTCCCTTCATTGCTGTTTCACAGGCAACATTTTCCTACCTGTACTCATCTATGGAATACCGTATTTCCTGTTTTTTCTAACAAGAAAGAGGAAACTCAGCCCCTTTACAAAGGAAAATCAGATGAGGACTCCAGGAATCAAGGGTACGTGAGACTGAAAAAAGCAAACCCCATTCTACAATTGGGCCAGATGTTTCAAAAGCAGCTCCAAGAGGCAAGGCAGGCTCTGCCATAAGTGAGCATGAAAGGGGCTGATGAAGAAAACCCGGACAGGTGGGCTTTGGGAGGATGCAGGTATGAATACAAGTGTCTCCCAGAGCGAAGTCCGGCCCCACTCGTCTGCTGGGAGACTTGAGAGCTAACCTAACGTGTGATAAAATACTGCCCTGTGAAATGCAAGTTAGGGACATTGCTCTTAGGTATCGCTCCTAGTCTAGTTTTGGTTGCCTATTTGTTTTAATAAATATCAAGCTTTTTAAAGCATATATTACAAAAAGTTGTAGATTAATTTCTTGGTTTTCTTTTAATCAATATGTGGTTTCAGATACCAGCACAATGAAAATTGTTGTTCGGCCTTCACGATTCGGTGTTTGTCTCCAGTGTTCATCCCTAACAGCGCGTCACCCTGGACAGAGCTTCAGGCTGCCGGAGAGCGTGGGATGCTGCACATTCCGCAGGTGGTTGAGGATTCTGCGTCTTTCAGCCCTAGTCAGAGGTCGGGGGGAAGCTCAGAGCTGCGGTACATCCTTGCCCTACTCCCCACCCTCGGACTGCTGGCGTCATCACTGCACCGGGTGACAACCTGCACTGGGGACCTCCACGATTCATGCCAGTCTCCTATTTTCTCTCTCTGCCCCAGTTTAAATTATTTTAACTTTCATAAGATTAACTGCAAAATTTAAAATACAAATGCAACTTAGCAGCACTGTAATAATTTTGCACACAAACAGATGTTTTTCTGTGCAGTTCTTCGTAATCCACCACCTATCGGCACAGTGACCCATTTGTGGAAATGTTTTGTTTACACATGTCTTTTATTTCCATGACACAATAATTTTATACCTCAGTTATTTTTATAAAATTTTTGTATGCGAAATATCTAGTAAATGTGTTATATTTTTTCACTTTCTACTCGACAAAATTTAACAATTTTTTTCCTTTTTTTTCTTTTCTTTTTTTCTCATTGTCATAGTATTTGAGTTTAGCTAATTGGCAAGCAACTTAACAATCAGAACTCAGCAATCAAAAAATAGGACAGGGTGTAATTTTTATTGAAAAATAATGTTAAACATGTTCCCAAATTTCCTGTTCAGTTTTTGCTGAATGCATAATCTTTCTGTGAACTTACCTCATTAAACTTATGCAGAAATGTAGCCACTTCATATGTAGGATTGAGGAAGGATTTATTAGGATCCTTCACCATCCTAGGGCACACATCTCTCAAAGAATGGAAGCGTCAGGGCGGTACGGGGCATATACCAATAGTGTGATTTCTGAACGTTACTTCCTAGAAGTTCTCCTAATTTCTTTGTGCTATGAAATGACGCAGCCAACTCGGTAACTCAGCCCCAAACGTGGCTTTAGTTGCTGGTTCTCTGTCACTTCTCCTATAAGCAGTTTGGGTGCCCAAGAGAGGACAAAGGGACTGCCTTTTTGCTCATGAATGAATGTGCGGTCAGTGTTTGAATGCAGATTTTCAACCTTTGATTGCAAAGCAGACAGATACCAATTTAAATAATTTGGGTGAAAATTATATCTGCACACAATTATGTATTTATTGCCTGGGGGTTTCCTTGGGGTGCACGTTCCATCAACATTTTCCCGTTTTAGTAAGCAGCGCCTTGTGATGCTTGGGAATGGTTCAGAGTCGAGCTTGCCACTGTCCCGTGGAGGGAGGTGCCGTCTTATTCCAGCAGGTACCCCGGATGCTGGGAGCGTTCCCTTCACCTGATATGAAACCCCCTGCAAATTGTCAGTAAAAGCTTTTGTTCCTGTCACCTCTCAGGTTTGACTCGGTGCATTTCTGACTGCATTCTTTTCTCATCGGTGACGAGAGAAGCTAAGAATTTCAAGTCCAAAGCTTTGAACCTCAACAAAAGTGATGCAAGAGGTGACTGGGAAAGAGTATAATCTTTGCGTTTGAAATAAGCGTTTTCTGCTTATGATCTTATCTCACAAGATTGTGCAGCTGTTAAGTAAATTCTCAGAATCACTACTTAGGGCTTCTTGTATTAATCAAGAAAAATATGTTCAAATTGGATAAAAATATGATTGCCGCCAAAATTGACAAGAACATCTGGGGAAGGTTTGAGTTCTCTCGTGGAGGCACATGGCTTCAATATTAGCAGGCAGATGAAGCTCGAAAGAATCAAAGGGATGTAGAAAAATTAAAGACAGTTCCACTGGATGCTTTTTCTTGAACGTGTTTGGACTGAACACAACTTTGCCAGGGCAGAGACCTGTGTCTCTTGTGCAGTCCCCAGTGCCTGGTTTGGGAGGACAAAGATGGGTGGGATGCACCCATGGTTATTCCATTGGTGGAATTAGCAGAGACCTGTTTTCAGAAGGCTGTGGATGGTGAGAACCACAGCCTTCATCTGTTCATTCCTTTGAAAAATATTCACTGAACATCTACTGGATGTCTGGCCATTAATCCAGACATTAGAGATAAAGCAATGAATAAAAATAACCAAAACACCTTGCCTTCATGGAATTTGCCTTCTGGAACAGAGAGACAAAGAATAAGCATAATGAATCAGTAAAATACAGAAATTAGTGCTAAGAGTTTTAAGAAGATTTCAGCAGGAATGGGTGCTAAAGGCTTCTGAAAAGAGAGTGCCGTCTTAAGCAAACTGGAAGGGAGACAGCTCGCTGAGAAGGGGCCCTTAGAGCAATTTTTCAGTGGTAGATTAGGGTAGACTCGGGGGCAGTGGGGAGGATGGGCCGGCAGGTGTGGCTGCCCCGAGCCGGCACTCGGGAAGCAGCGGGTGAGATCAGGCGGGTGCGGGGCAGGCGCCCAGTCCTGGGATTTGGTATCCCAACCTCATAGTGCCCAAGCCTGTGCCCTTCCTCTTCCGCCTAAAACTGGATCCACCCACAATCCTTCCCAGCTCAGTTGAAGCTGATGTTATCTTCTGGTCTCCCACGTCAAAAATCTCGGCAGCATCTTCCTCTCACACACACCTCAATCCTTAGATCATACTGGACTTTATTATTTTTTTAATTATTTTTATTTTATTTCAGGACATTGTGACTTTAAATACACCCAGAGTCAGACCAGCCCTCAGCCTCCCAGCTCCCACCCTGGCCTCAGCCACCATCCTCCCTGGCCACAGACTCTTGGCAGGTCTCCGACACCTGCCCTGCTGCTGCCTGGTGGCCAGGCCAGCAGGCTCTTCTTGGAGTGACCTCTGCAGGTGTGAGTCACTGGCAGGCCTTGGCTGCCCTTCCCCCAAGGAAAGGCAAAGTCCTGCAATGACCTGCAAGGCCCTGTGTGATCTGTCACCTGCATGGATCGAGATCTCAGTGAGACACGGAGGCCACACACAGATTAGAATAACTTAAGGAGCGTTTCGTGGGAGGACTCTTTACAGAAGGTGTGAGCATGGGGTCGGAAGACACAGGAGGTGGGTAAGAGCTGCACCCGGGGAAGGGGAGTGCGGGCAGGGAGGGCCCCTTGGGTGCACTTGGCCCAGCCTCAGCCTTCAGAGGGGGAGGGAGGTGGGCAAGGGCACCAGCCAGGGAGACAGGAAGCCGGAGACAGATGGCAGGGAGCCAAGGCCTGGCCAGTGGATCCAGCTGGTGGGATTGCAGGCAGGATGGGGCAGGGTGGGCAGCAGAACTAAGGAGTGAGGGTCCCTTCCCCATTGTGTCTTTGAGGGTCTGTCCCCACTGTAGCAGTTGCACCAGGCTCCTCCATGCCCAGGTGCCTGCCTCAGGGCCTTTGCACTGGCGGCTTGCTGGCCCCAGAAGCCTTCCTCCTTACATTCTCAGGCCAATTGCACTCCTGCTTCCTGACAATGCCCAGCTGCCACCTTCTCTGTTTCCATGTGCAACACCCATGTGTAGTAGGCAGAATGGTGGCCTCCCAAAGACGTTCATGCCCTAATTCTCGAAACCTGTGAATAAGATGCCTTCCAGGGTGAGGGGCTTGGTAGCTGCGATAAGTAAAAGACCTTGAGTTGGGCAGATTAGCCTGGAGTAGTACCGGGGGGGTCTTTGTAAGGGAGAACTAGAGAGTCAGAGTCAGGGAGATGCTAGAGATGGGAGTGGAGGTCAGAGCCACAGGGGGCCAGAGGCCACGGCCTGTAGAAACAACGGGGACAGATTCCCCCAGAGCCCCAGATGCAGGCAGCCGGGCATCCAGTGAGACCCTGCGGACTTGTGAGCTACAAAACTGTGAGATAAGAAGTGTTCGCTGACTTCAGCCCCTGAGTGTGGGATGCACCACAGCAACAACAGGAAACCTGCGCGGCAGGCCAGCGGCTGCGCTGACCGTGGGCGGCGTCTGTGATGTCAGAACATCTGTCGCCCCTGGGTCAGGATGCTCAGGCATCTGATTCTGCCCCAATTTGGCCAAATGTAGCTATTGTTTGGATGCATCAAAGACGTAAAGGCAAAGCATATTTAATTTTGCAATTTTTGTAGAAATTACAGTAAATTGTTTAAAAATTTACATGCCCTTGCCAATAATTCTGACTCTGAGTTAAAATTAATATATTTTAAAATCTGATAATTTGAGTAATATTATTTCATTTTTTAAAAATTTTATCTTACTCTTTCCAAAGAGAAAGGAGTTTATAGACATAAATATATAAATATAGATGTGTAACCACCACTAATTACTTTGTTAAATTAATCTTGTCATCTGCTCAGTGTGCATACATGTGAGTGACTTCACCATATATGTCCTCTATGTGTAGTATGTTTGTATATGTGTGTCTATATGAGTGACATTACCACATAGAACTATTAATCACTAGTTATTACTGCTGTGAATACATGGCTATATTAATAGTTCTAATTATAGAGCTAAAAGTCACTGAAAATATCTGTGAACTTTCTAAGGACCCACCCACACATTTTAAATAATATTTCTACTATATGAAGTTCCAAATAATCACTTTACTATCGTAATTTTCTTTTGGCATTCACCTCAATTTTAAACGGGGAAAGAACTGTCTGTCAGAGTTGATTTCTTGAACAAAAATGCCCATTTTTCATTAACCCAGACTTCCAAAATGATTTGGCTACTTTTGCTTTGACTTTGGATAAACAGAATGGACGACCGGCCATGGAGGGGGTTGTGCGACTTCCCTTCTAACTCATCAAGGGAGGGCGTTTAAAACCAGGGTCAGAATTAGATTCAAATGGATTTTCTGTTATTTATTCTTCCCATCACAAATGTCTTTTCACATAGTCAATGATTTTTATCAAAATAAGCTCACAGTTCCATTCCTTTGTGTGTCTCTTATAGTTTTGTTCCTTTCCTTCAGGGCGGGTTAGAAGGAGCAGACAGTTGCGGGGCAACACGCCTGTCTGCGGACCTTCCGGGCTGAGACAGGTGCCGTCATCTGCTGCTTAGTTGCATGCATTTTTAGCTTCTAAAAATATTTGGGGGATTTGTTTATTCAGAAAATTATCGAAAACTACAAAAAAAAGCCATTGAATTCAGACGAGATCAGCTGCGTTCAGGGTGGTGTGGCTGTAGACAAAAAAAGCCATTGAATTCAAAGGTAATGGGGTTATGTCATTTAGGAGTCATCATTTCTGATAGTTAATGAAGTATTTTTGCAGTTGACTTGTCCAGATATTGGAGGGAAAAAGGCATTGAAATTATAATAGAGTGTATGCGCCCTCTTCAAGAAGAGTTAACACACCAAGTCTTCAAACTCCTCTCCCTGGGGTTGGAGGGTTGGAAGGGCATAGAAGTGCGGCTCAACTGGCCGTGATTCAGATGCATGACTGTGCCGATTTCCACATCTGGTGAAAGATGCACTTCTAGTTGGTCCCCCCATTTCACTGCTAAATACGAAGGGAGCGAGAGTCTCTTAGTCTCCTTCTCTCTTTGTTTCTCTGTCTGTCTCTCTGTCTTCCTTGTTCTCTGTGTCTTTCATCCCCAGCCATGGACCACAGCTTCTCGTCCTCTGTGAAGCCGGTGGCTGCTTCCTTCTCTCTGCCTCCCACACACTCACTGCTCTGGTCACGTCATCCTGGCTCATAGCTGAAAAATCACCTGTAGGGTGACGACTCCAAAATTTATTTCCCTGAACTCCAAACTCCTCTATCTAAACACCTTCACGTTTACCTTTGAATGTCTGATTGGCATCTCAAACCTGATAATCGAGCCTCTTACTTATTAAGCTAGCTGTCAAGAAGGAGAGAGCAGATTCAGCCCTGGTCTGCCCCAGAGTTGGGGAGGAGGTCTTGGGGTCAGCGGCTCAGTGAGTCTGCACAGGGAAAGGAGGGCAGGATTTCACAAGGGCTTGGAGCATGTCCACCTTCACCCATAATCCCAGAAACACCCTGCCCCCCAAAAAACCCTAAAAGCATGTGTGCTCCCTATGAAAATACATCTTTAAGAAAATCAACTGCCATCTATACCTGTTCTGCCAACAAGACTGCTACTCCCAGTCCTTCTCATAAAGAAACTCTACGGCCCCATTTGCGTGTCCCCCGCTCGGCCTTACACGAAGGGTGTGCGACACAGATGCAGAACCTGTTAGT
>RJWJ010033879.1:0-17610 GCA_004363605.1 Indri indri | reverse complement strand
ACGTTTTGATCTACAAGCTCAGAGAGTGACTAAGGATGAAAATAAAGTTTCCAGGCTTGTTTTTTGTTTTTCAAAAGTTCAATTCTCCTGCAAGAATGTCATTAGAGCCACAGTTTGCCTCTTGGTATTGCCTGGAAATTATTCATCAAGATTTATGGGCTTTTTTCAGGCATTGCCCGTTTTCACTCTAAAGGAGCAATGCTAACTCGCTCTCTGGGGGCGGGGGTGAGTTGGGAGATGATAACGACAGAGAAACACTGGGGAATGAGTTATCGATTTTTGCCTGTTACATGAGCTGGCTTTACTAAGCAAACCCATATCATTTAAAGTGCCATTTTATCAGGAAGACATTTTAGGGCCCTTCTGTTGAAATAATTCAGTGAGAGTTTTGTGAAAATAAATTTAGAGGCCAAACATGAACACTTTGGTGACATACAGAGGAGCACAGATAATATTACTCAAAATTGCAGTGTTATTCCACCATCTAATATAAAGATAAATATTAACCTGGGATGATGGCAAGCTGAGAGGCCTCAGGCATTTTTTACAAGCCACTGGATTCGTGACCAACATATTTCACATTACTTGTGTCCTTCAGGTAGAATCAAGTATCCACATCAGACACAGTATATAAAAGCAACATAGGTCAAAATCTCTAGCTTTTAGAATAAATGTCATTGTTCTGCTCCAGCTTTTATCTGGCAGTGTTTAGGAACCCTATCCTCTGGGGACTCTGGATGGCACCTGTTACTTGAACAATCATGGAATAATAAATAGTGCCAGAGACCTACGGGAGGGGTGAACTCAGAACTCCCCATCAAGAGCTCTTAGGTCCTGTGCTCTGAGAAACGCCAGGCCCCGTGTGGCAGCCCCCACGGCCCCTGACCCACAGCAACCTTTTGTGCAATATTGTTTCTCGTGCAAAAGGAACAGCACCTGCCTGGACCCCATAGCTCTGAAGCACAGGAATGAGAAGTAAACAAAATAAACATTTATTGAACCCCGGCTATCTGCCCGAAGGCATGTAAAGCAAATCATGTGAAAATCTTTAAAATTCTTAATATCCCTTTTCAAGGTCTGTCTAATTGGAAATAGAAAATGTGAGAAATCCTTAATAATAGTGTGATTTTAATAAGAATTATCATAATAATATCTATGGCAAAAGCAAACAAAACACACACCTGCGGAAGAAACAACTGGAAGGAGATGTACCAATGCCAATAGTGGCTGCAATCAAGGTTGTGTTTCATGAGTGGATTTAAATCATTTTCTATTCTCTAGTGTTTTCTATTTTTTATTACACGCATGGGGTCAAATATTAAAATGGTTGTTTAAGCCATGAAGAAATATTACATGGCGGTGATATATGATAACTTGCCAATTAACAATATGTTAGGATGAAGGAAAGACCATTTATAGCTGGACAGTCGAGGGCGCCTTGGGGAGAACACAGAAAAGGAGCCCAACGTCAAAGGGCCGAGGAGATGGGAGATGAATCTGGGTATGGTTTTCCACATCTGGGAATGTTTTGCTCATTTTTACCCTTTTTTTCACTTTTTTGTTAATGAACTTTTATGCGTAAAAATAAATATGCAAGAAAGGTGACTACGCATTTAACGAGTAATTACCATACTATACTAATTAGTATTAGTACGCTAATCATATATGAATAATGTGTGATTCCCATAGGACGGGGAGTGAGAGTTACAAAGGAAAGAAGGGCTGTCTCTTCCAAAAGAGCTTGAGCTCATCAAGGAAGGTACTAAGGAAGTCTGGGGAACATGCAATATTAAGAGCTAGAGAAGGCTAGGACACCATAGAAGGCCTTGTGGACATGTTAAGCGGATTGAACTTAACCTTTATGGGAGTTGTCTAAGCAAAAGAATATTGCAATGAACTCAGATCTGCTTTTACCGCCTCTAAATGGTTCGAATTCAACTAATGCTTTGAAATGAAGCTCTATGATGGAATGTTTTCCTTCTGCTGTGAAGTCATGTATTCTCTAACTAATTTAAAAAATTTTCTTCGTAATACTTATAGCCTTACATATTAAAAGTGTGATAATATACATTAGCTTACTGATACGTGATATATAAGTGGGAATTACATTTAAAATGAATCAGGTTACACATATATTCTTCAGTCAATCATGGTGATGTTTAATTTGACAAGATTTCTTACTGAAGCTGAGCTTTGTATGTTCTTATAAGGAACTCCTTGACCTGACATATTTCTTTCTTTTCTGAAATCATCTACTTATACCCTAGTAGGCATTTTCTTTTACGTTAAAGCTCCGAAATGTGTCTGAGCTACCTTTTCAGCAGAAGACTTTGCTTGAGGGAGAACATATTTAAAGGAAGCAGAGAGTGCGGATGGGACGAACATCCACCACACTAGATACCTAACCAGAGAAGGATTTGGGGACAAGGGACTGTCTTCTCAGGAGAGAATGACCAGAGCTCCAACCATGCCTCATCAAGGCTCTAGAAACTCAGAAAATTTGGTATCCACTGCCATTTTCCCTGAAGGTGTGTTGCTGCAGAGGTCTGTTTCCTTGGAAATACTATTTATTGGCTTCTACAGTGATACAATTTATTTTGAGATAAAAGTCCAGAGTCTCTATAATGAAGTAATGACAACTTCAAAGAATTTTTATGGCCACTGAAGTTCAAATTTCATTGTGTTACCCACTTATGCACATTAACTAACACTATTACTTCTTAGGCCTTGAAACAAATAAGATATTAATAAATTATAACAATTATTAATTTTGAGTAATGGATAGTTCGATATCTGTTCTATCAAAGTCTTTTCTGTATTGTTAAAATTTCTAAAAATTTTTAATAGGTGATAGAAACATTGGACTAAACTTGTGAACTTATATTAAACTTAATCATTTCAGGTTTTGTTCTAGTTATATTTTAGGAAAGATCTCAGTATTGGGCAAATGTAAGTAAAAATAGGCTGAATAATATAACTTATCTGGAGTGGGGTAAGCATAGTTTTGTAAAGGAAACATGTTTGAATAAGTCTGGAAAGGCAGCAGGAAGAGATTTGTTGGCCAGTGTTTTAGGAGCCATCAAGTCCTGTTAATGACAGACTTTAATAAAAATCCTGGTAGTGAAGGAGCATTTGGAGATCATTATGTTCTAGAGTATAAATTCTGGGTATTGAAATCTACTCTGAATCACCAATTTCAGTCTTTCTCTGCCACCAAATATTTTCCACGGTAATCATCTGGGTTGACTTTCGAGAAGTTATTTTGTTAAAAACAATATGATTCCTAAATTGAAGTTGGTAGAAATAAAAGTACCAGAGAATACATCCTATTATTGCCACGATAAGAGATAATATCTCCTTCCTAGACCTGTGGCCTGACAAGTTACTTATGAAGAAAAGGAAGCTTGGAAGGTTACAGGTTTACTTGACCATCCCTCTATGATCTGTTCCACTTACCACTGCGGTCGCCATGAGAGTGGAAGATAGCCTATGTAGAATTTTCTCTAGGCCTTAAAGAAGGATCTGCTATTAAATTTGCAACCAAAAAACACAAGATTCTCTGAAGTTTTTCCCTCCCAGAGCCCGTGATCCTGGTATCAGCTGTCATTACCCCGGCAGAAAGAGGTGGTAGAACCGCAGGTGGTCCTGACGCCAGCACCCTCCTCATGAGGGGGCCAGGAGCTCCCAGGCAGTGGCTGCTCCCAGGTGCTGGCTGACACCCCAACCCACAGCTCAGAGAGCCTAGGGCACTGCAGAATGATTGGTCACTGAGTCAAGGCCACTGGATAGCCAGGAGAAAACTGTGAGTGGCTTCTGACTATTCTATGAATGAATTTTCCTCCTTCACTGTTTCAGATGGTTATAAAGGTGGCTTACACGAGGGGTCTGGGCACATCTGTGCAGGCTTAGGGCACCCTAACTCTTCAGCTCTTCTGTTTGCCTGTCGTAGTTTGTTTTAACTTGAATTTCCTACATG
Organism: Indri indri; assembly: GCA_004363605.1. Lineage (NCBI taxonomy): Eukaryota > Metazoa > Chordata > Mammalia > Primates > Indriidae > Indri > Indri indri. The sequence goes on along the minus strand of RJWJ010033879.1, from coordinate 13,634 downwards.
CAATTGGGGCCGCATTAAACTTTTAATATCTTGCTCTTGATTTGGGACAATATTTATAGCTTTCTGTTTTACAAAATTGTTTTTAGCTACCAGAAATACTTAAAATGTTAGTTTATCATTCTGCAGCTCTCACTTTATATAACACATGTATTCTTGAACTATTTTGCATAAATAAAAACTGGAGCATTTTGAATATTGTGAATGTATTCCCGTAACTTGATATTTAAATTGGAGACACAGATTATTTGATAAAACTAATATTTTTAATTTATCTGTTTTGTGATAGCACTCTTTTAAATATCTAGTCAACTCAAAACAAGAAAATATCTGTAATTTTTTTATTTTTAAAAGCTACTTAGGATCTCATTTTCATTGTTCTTGATATGAATACAACTCTACAAATCATATGTATATTTTGAAAGACTTTAACATTTCAAATCAAATGAATATACCCTAAGAAACTGGATAAAGACATACAGATCCTGTTTTACCAACAGGATATTGTTGGGAAGCTCAATTAAAGTTATGTGAAATGATATAAAACATGATTTACATTTTGACTGATAAATACATCCTGGTTCCAGTTGACTATACACAGCCATTACCCAAAATGAAACAAATTAACTGCAATAATAATAATAATAAAACCCATTACCAAACTTAGTGCTTTTTCTGCTGCTCTTGCAGAATAGGAAATGTCTCCGGCCACCACCCACTTGTTAGAACACACCTACACATCTGTAGAAAAACCACCTCGAAAGGCCAGATAGTACAATAATCTTATCAAAAGTGGTATTTCTGGGGCTCATGAGAAAATTTTGCATTTATTGAGAGTTACTAATTGACTATTTCTAAAGAAGTTATGACTTTTGGTTACGTTTCACATGACCAAATCCAAGGCTATAGATAGATTTTGAAAGAACCACTTTTCATCCAACCATCCGGGGACTTACCAGACTCGTGAGAAATTGTCTTAACAGTGAGAAGCTTCACACTCTCCTTGTCGGACTGGGGTCTGTTTGAAATAGAAAGCAGTAAGTTAGCACCACAGTAATTAGCAGTGTACGTCTGCGAAAGAAAGTAAATGCGACACAAACAGAATGAAGAAGATACACACGCATGTATATTTGTATGTGTTTCTATGGTAAAACCTTTGTCTCTTCACATACAAACATGCATACGCTTTTTAGCATTTTCCATTTTTTTCCGGAATCAAGCCAATAAATCCTTGTCACTCTGTTACAGTGGTGATCACCGTATCAATTAACATTAATATGCGTTATGTGAAACACTTCTCGCAAGGTCCACGTGGCATCTGCCTCCAATCAGATTTGTGAAGGGGAGGATACAGAAATATTTCCAAACCTTTGGGGCTGACGCTGAGTTCTGGAGATTTTCCTTTTCATGAAGTCCTGAGATACTTCAGTGCAGTGACTAAACTGTCTATTTTAAACAAGAGTTCCCACCTATCCCGAACAGTTACAAACCCTACTCTTTCCCTTAGAGATCTTAAAAGCCTCCACCTGTAAATCAGGTGGGTAGGTAAGCTAAGGACATTACTTCTAAAGTTTACAACCTGATGAGACACAAAAACCCTTAGATAAAGGCTGGCTACAAATTCAGGTCAACAAAGAAAACTTAACCACAGGGTTTATTTTTGGCATGGAAACAATTCACCATGTCTCTTTGTAGCACCTTGGGTGTGAGAGATGCCAGGATGGCTAACGACTTGTTTTAATCAAGTCAAAGTAGCATAACCATAACAGCATACTGTTCGGTCAAAGCCACTAGGACCCAGCTCAAGGTATAGGCATAATGTTTCCCTGTGAGAAACATAACTGAAAATTTTACTGGGAAAACTATTTTAAAACTCCAGGTATGTTTTCTATGGTATTTTCCCCCATGGTTCTATTCATTCTTCTACTTTTCCATGTAATCTTTGTATTTCCCATTTTACCACTTTATTTTAGCTCAGGCAATCTTTTTTAGTTGTCGCGATTTCTCTGTTAAATAGTGAGAGCTTTGAAAAATAGTTAGCCAAAGCCAAAATATAATACTTTCTACACAAATTTCTTTAGAAACAAGGAAAAATGGTATAAGTAGAGGATCAATAATTTTCCCTATGTAATCGGTAGGGTCAGAGCTTCTAGAAAAAAAAGGATGTGGCCTTACTTACTGATCATTTCCATTTTCCTGCGTGCCTAGAAGAGAGAGTTGTTATTAGAGTTGCAAGGAGCTTGGCTGCCAAAAACCTGAGATCCCTACTGTTTTCTGTGCAGAGATGTTTCTAAAGCCAATTTGAGATTGTTTTATTCCCCCCACAGACCGTTTCCTCAGCTGCGGTTAATACTCATCCTGACATTCATGGGATAGTCCTAATTAGATCAACTCCACTGAACTTGGTTCTAGACTAAGTTTGATGTTATAGTTTCATATCGCTATGCGAAACTGCCGTCTGTTACTGCACCCCACAGACATCAGAGAATGTCTCAGTTCATCTCAAGATCTCTGAAAAAAAAACCCTCTTCAAAGTACTGAATTCCATTTTTTACACCAAAGAACCGAGTTTTCTACTTTCCTTTATACGTTGCTCTTTCTTGGGGCAGAAAATCACTATTTGTGGTGAGGTACAAGGTAGATCTTGTTTTTAATGGCATCTTAAACTCACTGACTCAGCCTCTCACAGAAGCCCTGCAAAATGTCACTCAGCCATTCACTGTAACTCATCTTTTGGACTCTTTGTCACGTTGCTTCGCAAATGTCTGGTAGGAAACGCCTTGGATTTAGAGCGAGAACTTGGAGTCACTGTTCTGCACAAGGACGTGGCCTCTCTGGAGTGGATGTTGGTGGTTAAACCCTGCACTAGTCTGTGGCTGATTAGGCCAACTGTTTAATGTGATTGTTTAAGGTCCGCCTTGTTTTGCTCCTGATTTTGCTCTGGTTTTATTCCACTGCTGTCCAGCTCCTGTTGCTTAGACTTCCTTTCGTGTCTCACCTAGCTCTTGCCATTGAACGCAGCGTTTGAATATAATTCTCCTGGCTTTGACCATCCTTGTTTTATAAAGACCTGGACTTCCACTAATATTTTGCTGACTTCTATTTCTGTCACCTTGGCTAAGATGTCCCATCATAACTCTTGATTCCTAGGATTTAGTCCATGGCGCCATATGCTGCTTACCAACGAGATTGACCCTCCTCTTCTCTCCATCAGTAGGATCTGAACGGCATTTTTTGATTCCTGTAAGTGTCATATATAGTATCACCCATGATGCTCCTAGCCCTGTTTCAAAATGAATTGATATTTTTTGTATGCCTGTTGTAATACCTTTTCCTTCATGATGGGTACATTAGCAGATAGACACATGCCAGCAGACTACTTTCTGAATGCATACAATTCTTATTTGGTTAAAGCTAAGCCTGCTGTTAACCTTGCCCAGATAAGCCTAATTTCATACCAAAATCTTTAACTTGAGTTGTCTTCCAGAGAGCACAGCAAGTTTACTAATTTTCTGAACTTAGTGAAGTCTCACCCACATACTTGAAGAACGATGAACTTCGGGTGTTTAATGGTGCTAATTTAATGATAACAATGTTGTAAATTCCATTAATAAATTCTGCAAATTCAAGTTAACAGTAACCGGATAGATTTGGTTAATGGTACAATTGCCAAACTTGGTTTTAAAGTACTATATATCTTCAGAATAACTCTCAAGAGTGGTAGGAATTTTATACATCCGAGAGTCCTCTTTAGTGGAAAATGTCAACTTTTCAGTTAATGTACTTTCAAATCTTTCCTATGCAAAGCAATGTTTCAGTACAGGATATTTTTACAAACGGATTTAGTGCACTAATTTTTACCTATCCTATAAATGCAACAGCCACAGGCTTCAACTTGGATGGCGAATTTCCCATAAAAGACAGGATTGGCAGTTTAGAAACTTGGGGAAATTAAACTGATATATAAAAATGCTATTTCCTCTCTGAAAACTGGTAAGAAAACATATTTCAGACATTATTAAGAAGTTTATTCAATCACTCCCAAAGGAAAAGACATTGATTTACTTTCTTCTTATTTTCCACCGAGAGCTAAAATAAACACTGCCGTTTTGGTCTCCTAACGTTTCCTCGTACTGCCGTGACCATGCGTCAAACTGTCCCTGCCATACACAGGGAGTGGCTGGCCTCGGGAACAGCATTCGTTAGCGTCCTAGGGGCACACGGTCCACGGGGAAAACAGAATAATGCGCCTCATATACCTTATAAAAATAATTGCTTTTTACCTTTTAACAGTTTATGAAACTTAGGTAGAGTTTCGTTAGTGAAATATTCAGAATCACAGTGGGGGAAAGGGAAATTCTATTTTACTCAACATTAAAAAATTTGACTCAACAAGTATGCGATAAAGGTCAGCTATATATTACATGCAATGCAATGTGAACAATGTGTAGTTTGGGACTAGAGGTGCTGCCTGACTTTCAGGAGAGGCAGATGCAAAAAGAAGTAACCATGTTATAGTATGATCAATGGTATCATCAAATCTTGTAGAATTAAAATTAAAGGAAGTATCCATTGTGTTTGAAGAAGTGGTCTATAATAAAAATATACAGTCAATTGGTGTTTGAGCTGGATCTTAATGGATAAGTTGGAGACTAGGTATGTTATAAAGGCCAAGAAGGGAGCTGGGCATTGCAGGAGAGGGAACACAGTGGAAGAGGGCACGGAGATGCCACACTACACGACACCACCAGGGCCGGTGTCTGGAATGGAAAGAGAGATTGGAGTTAAGATAACATGGGAGCAGCTGGGCCATGGAAGCTGAAGGAGGACTCAGGTACAGCATCGTGTAAAAACAGATCCAAATTTCCTGGAGTAGAAAAAAGACTGAAAGAAATATGAATACAGGAGGGAAATTAGTTAATAATGACTTATCAATATTGGTTCATTAATTGGGACAAATATACCATACTAACATAAGATATTAAGAGTAAGGGAAAATTAGACGTGGGGTATATGGGAACTCCTTGTATCATCTTTGCAACTTTTCTGTAAATCTAAATCTATTTTAAAATAGAAAGCTTATTTCAAAAAAGAATACAAATATACCATAGTCATGGAAGACACCTTCACTGGAAGGAAGCTGTGCCTCCCAGGAGCGAAGCAGGTCACAGAACATCTCTGGAAATTATGGGCCCCTGAACTGAATTCTTAGCGAGCCTCCCTTTTCTTCTCTGTTACGTGGATATGGGAAAAATCTTCACTTATGACGAGGTGTGCCGTTTTATGCCCTTAATACGACTGTATTTCCCCAACCACCCACAACGCTTGGGCCATTTTATTGAACATAACATGCCAATATTTGATAATATCTACTAATAGTAGTTAACCCCTACTTGCATTCACCTGTATTCAGTGGATTACTCTGCCCCTCTCTTTCTGTGATCAGGAAATACGGCATTTTATTTTTTTTCTGTAACTCTGCTCTCCATTTAAGAGTTTAAAGTCAAGTTTAAACTGAGCATATGTTCGTTTTCCTTCCAGGAATGTTACCTACCTGGGTCTGTCTTCCAGCACATTCGGTACAAACCCACCAGCGCAAATACTGAAAGTGTTATTACAATCAAAGCAATAACCACCGGCAAAACAATACCTAAAAAAATATTGGAGACATCGTCAATTAGAGTGGCTATTGAATTTCACATGGACAGTTTACTAAGTGAGCAAAGCATGCAGGCTTTCTTTCTTCTTTAAACATCATTCTATTAAAAACGTCGTTATTTTAGGCAGAGATGTATCTGACTCATGGGTTTTGCTCTAGTTGTCATTTCTGACGTATCCACTTGATGTCAGTCTTGTAACCTTTCTGAAACAAAATTCCAAACCTAGGAGAGTTCCTCCATATTCCTGGAGACCCGAGGAGTGAGGAGACTGGAAGACTGGAGGGCCAGAAGGTGTCCTCTAGATTATAATTAAACCCGCACTTTATGCTCCTTAGTCCTTTATAATGAAGTTACTGGGAAAAAAAAATATAGCCCATTTGGGACTGCTCTAGTCTTAGTCTGGCTTTCTAAAAAACTCACAAATACCTCTCTATGATAATATCTTAAAACCAGGAAAGGCATGAAAGAACGTGGATCTTGCAGTGATTATGATTCTTAAAAATGAAAAACACGGGTCAGGTGAGGGGTGTGTGTGTGTGTGTGTGTGTGTGTGTGTGTGTGTGTGTTTTGGGGAGTGATGTCGCTGCACTAACTTAGCATGTTTTTATTAAGAGGAGGGTTTTTGCTGGTTTTTCTAGCATCTGTGCTCTGTTGTGATGGTCATGTCCCTGGGTAAAACTGCAGTGATGAAAACAAGCAAGCTGTCCTAAGGACACAGCTAGAGGAAGTTAAAGTTGCTATTTAGTTACATAGTCTCATCTGTTTGCATAGATGTTCCTCATATATTTACAGGGTTGGGGGGTGAGAACAGTTCTCCAATTCATTTGTAGGGTGGTTTACGCTTACACTCTCAGGGTTAAATACTTGTTTTAAGAAAGTTCTGCTGATTTCATAATCGATCTTGAGTGAGGTCATTATTGTCTCCCAAAATGAATATGCCATGATTCAGCAGGTCAATAATTTCTCTGCTGACTTATTTAACAGAATGGCTTTACATAAACCAAAGGTATTCCTTTATGATTCCAGCTCCATAAATATTCATCGTATCCTTAATTGCTGAGGAAATTATTGGATATTCCATGTTCAGTCTCAGCATACATATGGTATATGACACGTATATGTTTTAGCTAAATGGAACATTTCTTAAAGACTGGTTTTTAATGTTAAGATAAAGTTGTGTCAAGGCAAAAAAAATTCATTTTTTAGTACAATTTACTTTATTGATTATTTTTCATTCAAAAATATTTAATTGACAAATAAAGATGGAATATATTCAAGGTATACAACATGATGATTTGGGAAAAATTTCGTTTTTATGGGGATCTCTGCCTGTGCACTCTGGCTTATCTGAGACCAGCCCTATCGAGCCATACTTGGCCCTTGGTGGTAATGGCTAAGCAGTAAGATAAGAAAAAAAATGACCAAGGTATGCTTTTTTTCCCATGGTCATTAAGACCAGACTTACTTGTAGAAAATTCTCAAAGCAGGCAGCAGTTAAGTAGGATTATAATGGGATTGCAGGTTCAGTGTAGTGGAGAAAAGGCTCTCTACAATCTAATCCCTTCCGTTCGATGGTCACCTTCGGACATACACTGCTGCGTATGAAGATGCGTCTGTTACTTACTGGAATAAGAGGGGCTGCTTGATGCGGAGCTTGCATTTTTTCCATCCTCAGTGCCTATTATTTTAAGAAAGAAAAAAAGAAAACAAGTCACCTTAATGTATGCCAATCTTCACAATCTTCCTTCCACCCTTACTTAAGGAAGCACCTATGATTTCTAGGTATGATACTACAAGTACGAAAACTTCTGTCTCATTCTGAGAGAGCTTTGTTTTGTGAATCGAAACTGGTAGAGCTTTCTCGGTGAGGAAGGGGCAAGCACAGCAAGTTCCCACCTAGGCCCACGGAAATCGTACCTTGAGCCTGCAAGATGTTTTCTGTAGTTATAGTTGGTATTGAGGGCAATGTGCTGGTTCTAGAAGTCGAAGCATCTGGTTGTGGAGTGCTACCTGTAGGAAATTCATAAATCCAGGGGCAGATTACGGTATTAACTATTCATACTATTAATAGATTTCTTTGCACATTCAAGCAGTTTGCATTTCTGAAGATCTGTAAAAACTATTTATTGGTGAAAAATAGGATACACACAATTGTAACGCTAAACCGTAAGTTCATCTATTCCTCTTGGAAAGATGACTGAATATGATTGCATCAAATTTGATCCACCAAATTTAATCGAAACCTAAGTATTAGTATTACATCCTTAAGAACTGGCCAAGAGAACTTGAGTAAGTCTTTCAGCCTACGCTACAGCCTGTATAAGCTACTTCATGATGTTCTTGTGGGATGCAGTCTAACCAAAAGCATCATTTAAATTTTGGATATTATAGCTTTTGATGATAGTGATTTTTTCCATCACACATAGTTAAAATAAGGAGGACTGAAGACAACTTCAGATTTTATAATATTTCTCAGTGGTTGAAGAGAAAAGATTGCAACCGAGGCTTTGGTTAGAGGACTGGGGAAAAAAATCAAAGAACAATCCTTCATTTTCATCCTGAAAGCCCAACAGCTGTCTATACCATGTGCCTTATCTGGAATAACTACTACTCGGTTACATTTCTACTATGGTCCATCCTTTTGTCTTCCAAGGATAATGTTAATCAGAAATGAACCGTTATTTTCTGTTCGTCTTGTTTAGTTCACATTTTTCATCTTCAATCAGAAGGACTGAAACAAATATTATAAATAAAAATTTATTATCCAAAACCCACACATCTCAATGAGCTTAAAGGAAACATAAATAATGAAACGGTTTATAAGTTTATAGCCTTTATTCTTGTGAATTTGGGATAAAACATAATTCGTACCTAGAAAATATTTTGAAAATTAATGCTCTTTCTCTTATAGTCTGAAGTGCTCTATTTTTATCACACCTATTTGCCTTGTACTTCCAGCGGATTGCAAGTTCCTGGAGTGTGAAGGCTGTACTTCCCACCGCAGCTCACGTGGAGCACCGGCCGCAGGGGTGTGCCATCCACCGCAGCTGGCTCCGTGGCTGAACTAAGGGGTGTCTCGTGTTTATGGCCCCTTAGCAGTCCTGAGGCCATGTATAATCGCACCAGAGAAACTGGTATTTCTATGACTGCCTTGGCTCTTTCCTTCCTCGCCACCCACATGCCAGCACGCACTGCATGCTCAGGCATTTTTGACATCTGTGGGTGAAGAATAATGTTTAGAGTCTGTACCGTTCTTGCCATGCAAGAGATCTGTGGGAGGAAGCTAGATATATGCCCATAAGAACAAAGAAAAATGTCAGGCTAGTGCACTAAGCAGGCAGAAAAAGGAATATTAAATGAAAGAGTGGGAACTAGCTGAAACCTTGGTACTTTTAGCTGCTTTTTCCAGTGTGAAGTGATGCACTGAGGGTGAATGCTCTTTCAGTGGTCTTGGTGGAGAACGAGATGGCTAATTAAATAACCTACGGTATTAATCCTGGGATTTCCCAAGAGTTAATGTTCAAGACTTCATGTCCTACCTTATTTCCTTCTTATAGACAGGCTAAGTGGCAGCCTCAGGACTGAGTATAATCTGTCTGGTTCCGGTGAAACTCCAAGCTCCCCTACTTGAAACACGTTGAGTGTTCAGTGCCAGTGGTTATTGCTAATGATCCACAGGTAGGCAGGAGATTTAACCCTTCTTAATGGAAGGATTTAGTAGCTCCTTGAACAGACGCTTTCAAATTTTGGTTTTGTTTTTCTTTAACTGCAACCCTCAGTTAAATCATTTCTGAATCCAGCACACACACACACACACACACACACACACACACACACACACACACACTTTACCCCTACCACGTGTAATGCCTTCTGATGTTTCTTTTCTATTCTCTTTCATTTCATTTTTTAAAATACTGGTCTAAATCCGCAGTTTGGGAAACTCTGTCCTTTAGCAAGATCATATTGTTGAAATTATTGTACTTGTCTGAATTCACAAATTGTGAGCCCAATGTTGTTCTTTCTGTGACTAAGATGGAGGGATCCATGATGTGCTCAGAGTTGATGATCTCTGCAGGTTTTGTTAAGACTGTGTTATCCCAAATCACTACCAAAATAGCATTGGCAGAGAAGGGGCAGGAGCAGTCCACTGGAGTAGTTAAGAGCAGGATTCTGAAGACAGAGCACTTGGGTTCAAGTCCGACCGCAGCTCTCACTCCCCGTGGAATCTTAGGCAAGTCAATTAACTTCTTTGTGCCTGAGTTTCCACATATGTAAGTGGATATTACAAGAGTTCTACATCATAGTGTGGCTGTGGAAATTAAATGAATGACAACAAATTTAAACTGCTTAAAAGAGTACTTGATACTAATATGTTAACATTATATTACATAATATTATATAATACATGCCACTATATAATAATATCCTATTATCATAGCGTGATTATATCCCTAGAGCATTCCAACCAAAATAAGTTTCTCTAATTTTCTCAAAAATTCTAAGTGTAAAGATATATGAAGTTGACTCTTGAGACGCCTCTGTCTTTGCAGGCACTTCTTTGCTCTAGGCGGGACCTAGAGAAACTGGAGTGGAATATGGTGATCTTCGATGACGCAGGTTTGCTCTTGGCCCCTGACTTTCGGGATCGTGAGGACTATTAAATCGCAGATATGTCCTTTCACGATTTAAGTCCAGTTCACAAAATTCAGGTCAGAACTTGGAACAAGCTGTTTGAGGCAGAGACCCTCAGAGCTGAGTCTGCGGTAATCGTGTGCATTCAGATTTTCCTCACTGGTGTCTGGCATGGGTACATATTTGGCCCTTGCTGTAAACCAATTGCTTAACAAATCTTTGGCAGTTTTAAAGGCAGAGATGCTATTGACATCCCAGGGCACCTGTGGTTGCATGCTAATTCATGTCACAGAGCTCCAACTACAGACAGCACAAGTGACCAAGCCTACCCACCTGCTCTCTGAAATCCATCGCCGTGTAGTGCTAAAACCACACCTGCCCAAGGCTGCTCTGAGCCCACGAGTGGGGTGGCAGGAATGCTAAAGCTGGCCTGTTCCTGGGAGACATGAACTTTTTTGAGGAGGGCTATGGACTGAAGGATTCCTTGATGGCCTTTCGAACGTTCCTTAGAGTGCATGGCAGTCTAGATGTTTCTACCAGCCTTCCTGCCCTGTCTCTATCTCTCTACATCTGACTTGCGTCGCAGTCCGGTTGTTCTCCCAGGGCCCTAACCATTTTCTCTCCCAGGCATTTTCCCTAATAAATCTTCGTACCTTTAATTGCATCTTGAACTCAGCTTCTCTGAAGATCCAGACTAACGCAGCCTCCATCGGCATCTACGTAAAAGATCATTTCCTACCGGGGGCAGAAACGAAGGCTCGGGAATTTTAAACTGGAATCGGAAGACTCAGGCACTGGGTCTTAATGGAAGCACATTTTGCCTTTTAAAACCTTTTATTTTTCCCTTCTTTGGGGAACCCAGCCCTTCCTGTGGGGACCATCCTTCCCCATTTCATGTGGTCACGGAAGACGCCTCTTCTTACTCCAACCTCAGGCTCACGATGTGACCAAAGTTCTCTCCTAAGAATCTGAGTGCAGTGGTTCTGAGTTATTCCCAGAGTGAATTTCTGAAGGTACTATTGATGAGTATACTCGGTCTCTCCCTCTCTCTATATATGTATGTGTGTGTGCGCGCGCGCGTGCACACACGCAAATCAATGTCAATGACCATACTTCCATCCTAGAGCTCTTTCCTAAATTTCAGATTCCTAAATCCAGATACCTACTTGGCAAATACTAAGCATTTTAAACTCCATGTGTCTACACTCAAACTTCCTCCTTACCCGAGTCTTGCCATCCTAGTTGGGGGCAGCCATTCCTTCCAACCACTCAGGCCAAAAATCTATTTTGACTCATCTCTTTCGATTCTATCCCACACGCGATGATCAGCAATATGTACTGGTTCCACCTCCAAAAGAGATCCAGAATTTGGAGATTTCGTGCCACAGAGTCTTCGATCACCCTGGTCCAAGCCACCATCATCTCGCTCACGGAGAATTTGCAAAAGGTGCCCTTGCTTCAGCGTCAGTCTCTCCTCAGCTCTCAGAGTTATAAAACATGAGTCAGACCATGTTATCCCTCTCCTCAAAATCCCCAGTGATTCCACATCTCTCAGAAAAAACGAAAGTCCCTGCAAGAGCCCACACAGCCCTAAGTAACCTCCCTGGAAAATCCTCAGTCCCAACCATGTACACTTACATAGTTCCGTCCCTTAAACACTGCAGGTCTCCTCGAGTTCTCACTCTGTGGGGATGCTTTTCCATCACATGTTGGGTGACTCACTTCCTTCTTGTATTTGCTCAAATCTTTTTAGAGAGACTTACCTCGACCACTTTTTTCAGTCTTCTAAACTCTTTCCCGCCTCTCCAGAGCTTGTAATCCCTTCCTCCCACATTGCTCTGCATTTTGTCTTTCTCAGACCACTTATCACCTTCCAACTTACTGTCGGACTTAGTTCATTATTTTTATTGATTAGAGCTTGTCTTCCCCAGTAGAAGATACGATTGTCAAAAGCAAGGATCTTTATTTTGCTCACTAATGTTTCCCAAGTGTTATACGATTGTCCAGAAGTAGGATCCATCAGTGTTTGGTGAGTGGATAAACAGACTTTTTGGCATCAGAAGTAGCTATTATTAGATGAAGTGAATTTATGAGATCACCTTTTAAATCTTAACATTAGGATTGGTACACACTTAAAATCATTATGTCATTTTTTCTCATTCATTCGACAACAACAACAACATAGAGACCTGCTATGATGCTGAAGGAAACACAACAGAATAGGAGAGGTAGCTATAGCATTTAAGGAGCTCACATTTTAGCAGAGGAGAGAAAAAGCGCACCCAGAAATCGATAGATGTGAAACAAGAGACAAAGAACAAGCAAAACAGTAAGCCGAGGACCAAAATAAGAGATGATATATTATCATTTATTGAATTTTACTTATAACTCTTAACAAGAGGAACTTTAGGAGCTTCAGCAATACTATACATTATAAGATGAACAAAACTGAAATAAGAAATCAGAGCAAACACACATGTAAGAAGTAAACAGGCCCCTTCTTAAGAGTTAATGCCAAGCATTAATACAGTTGCTGGTGTTGGCTGTAAGAACAGACTCTGCGTGTCCTGCCACTCAGGGAAAGAAATGCTGTCCCTTCTGGGCTTTCTTTATTTAAGAGGAAAAGGGTCTATTATATTTGCCTTTCAAATATAATATGTAAGTGGCACATAAGTGGCACAAACAATAAATACTGTGAGTATGGTCGGCAAATTTCTGTTTTTTTGGAGTGTAATATGCTGATATAATCCCTGACGTCTTTTCTAGCTTTGAGATCTTGTCAATCCATGATTTCTTCATGCTGGTGTGTCCTTTCCATATCGCACTCTGCACTTACTTAATAAGCCAATTATCAAAGGAGGAGTTTTCTGCTTTCACATAATGAAAATTAATTCCTGCTTTCATCAGACCTGACCATTCTGAGCTAGTTGTACTCTTAGAGCAATGCAAAAAACGTTTTATCTCAGATTTCCTTCACTTTGCTTTGGGCCAGTGATGTGGCTCATCTGAGATAATAACATCTTCTAGGCCAGCAATAACTGTGAATGGAGATTTATTTACTTTTTTAACTCTGTGGAAATACATGTTGAAGAAAGAGGATGTATTTTTCTTGTTTGATTTGGATAGTTATTAATTTCCAGAAAATTATATATAATATACAAAGAATGAATGAGACATTGTGCTAATCGGTTCCATACGTGCTAATTCATTTTATTCTTAAACAAACATTTTTAATCCTGTGTTTTAAAGATGAGAGTTAATGTGGAGAGTTAATGTTAAGTTAATGTCTGACAGTAATAGGAAGGCTATATAATGCAAGCCAAGAATGACTCAAAACTCTTT
>RJWJ010033878.1:0-17605 GCA_004363605.1 Indri indri | reverse complement strand
TGAGGCAGGGCGGTGGTGGGAGAATGGAAGGGGTATGGGTGGGATCAGCCTCGGAGGTGAACCCAGTAAGACCTGTGGGCAGACGGAGGGGTGGCGGTGCAGGAGGGTGCCCAGTTTGGTCACCAGGTGTACCTGTGGAAGGAAGGCAGGTCTGCCCAAGAGAGGTGCTAGCTTCAGTTTTGCACGGGTGGAGTTTGAGATGCCTGTGGGCGCCTCAGGCTCTTTGAACATTTCCCATATTCGTGGCCATAAGGGCCCTCCTAAAGCACCTTCATTTCACTTTGTGATAGGTTTTCTCCTTCACAGAGAAAAAGTAATGACCTTTCTTTGGGCTGAGCCCAGGCCAGAGGGTGCGGCGGGAGCACGGTGGCGGATTCATCGTGTCTCCCCCATCAGGCGAGCCTCTGTACAACCACAGGCAGCCTGTCCCCAGTGAGCACTCCTTCTAGAGTGATCACGGTCACCAGTGACCTCCTAGTTACCTAAACCAACAGATATTGTCACTCCACATCTTCATTCAGTGAACGGCATGGAACACTCCCCTCTGTGCCAAGCACATTGAACTGCCAGAGACGCCGTCATGAGCAAGACTTGCCTTCAAGGTCCTCTCAGACCAGCTGGGAGTCTGAAAGTGTCAATCCCCAAATCCCATTACTGTAAAGTGACTGCTCTATACTGATACGTACACAGCACAGCAGCGTGACAACAGGAAATATTACTTTGGGTAGTGTTAGAGGAAGCTTCACAGAACAAAAGGCAGAAAAGATGCTTCGAGGCTAAGCAGGAATCCATCCTCAGGGTGGGTCAAGCTCCCAGAAGCATCTTCCACAGAGAGGGAGACTGCGGTCCCCAGACCTGGTCAGGGGACAGGCTGCATCAGAATCATATGAAGAGCTTTTTAGGGTCCCAGCAAGAAAGATATTAATGTTTGCAGTTTTAAAAATCTGATGGTGGAGTCCTTCGAGCTAGCGTAGGGGTAAGAGGAGCAAGAGGGAGGCTGGCGGTGAGCAAGTTCCCTTCTTTTAGCTTCAGAGCTCCTCGACCCTGGCTCCTCCTCTGAAGCCACACTCAGAATGGTCCAGAGTTTGACATATCATGGTGGGCTTTCCTACAAGACAGCCTCCAACAAAATTAGGCTGTCCCGAACCCCTGGTAATAGAATTGTTGACCTTTCTACCAAGAAGGTTGGGAAAGCACCAAAATCTGCACGTGGCGTGTGCCCAGGCAGACTTGGAGGGGTTCGTGCTGTGAGACCTGAAGTTCTTATGAGGTCGTCTGAAACAAAAAAAATCTCAGCAGGGCCTATGGTGGTTCCATGTGTGCTAAATGTGTTCGCGACAGGATCGAGCGTGCTTTCCTTATCGAGGAGCAGACAGTCGTTGTGAAGGTGTGGAAGGCACAAGCACAGAGCCAGAAAGCTAAACAAGAAAATGAAGATTTTCTGAGTAATAAAAATTAAAAGGCTTAAAAAAAATCTGATGGTGTAGGGGAAATTGCTGAATTTATCCTCAGAGAACACTGCTCTTTCTTTTGGGAACACAAATGTCATTAATATTGTGCTTGAGGTAGAAGGCCCAGAGGGGCTTGGCTGGAAGGGGAGATGGACACAAAAGGACGAAAGCTGCTCTGCAAAATGAAGGGCGGCCTCCCAGAGGCTGGGAGACACCTTCCACTTGGGCATCTTCTGGGCTTTTCCCGGAGGAAGCCCCCCCAGTGGGAGATGATTTGGGGCTTGGAGAGGAGGGGAAGGAACTTGAAACTGGGAGGAGGTTGTGGGGGAGAGCAGATGAGAAGGGCCTCTGGGGTAGGGTGCAGAAAGGCCAGGGCATGTGGACAGCAGTGACCACAGCTAACTTGTCTAATGGTGGGAGCGGCCGAGTCATTTAGAGCAGTGGTGTCTGACACGGGCTGTGGTGTCGTTTCCTATTCTGTTCTGTCTTTGGTCTTTCTCAAGCTTTATTACCCGCTCATCAGGGTCGCCCTAGTGCTGGCCGTGTGCCGGGGGAAGGAGCGGGTAAAGTGACACCAAGACGGGGTATCGAGACCACCAAACTGCTCAAGGAAGAAGCTGAGGGCAGGTGCTGGTGTGCTGGTGTAACAGGAAAAGAAAAACAGTCAAGAAAAATCTAAGTGTCCTTCTTCCTGTTTAACCCAGGAATCCTTAGAGGCCTTTAGGATGGAGGCTTGAGTTCTTTCATGTGGTTGAAGTTATTTCTCTTGAGTCCAAAAAGTTGGAGGACTTGAAAAGTAAACTATAAATACGGATTTCCCTCTGTGTCCTGCTGACCCTGAGAAGTCTGTCTGTGAAGGTTTGGAACGGGGTTGCACCCAGGTGGCTCAGATGTGCCATCATCACACTTGGGGACTAGCGCCATAGACTGTGGGGGACCAGGGGAGTTTTATGGAAAGAGTTTTTGTTTGAGAACAGTCACTTTGGTGGCAGGGCGATGGTGGGTTGACAGGACCCAGTGACTCCAGGCTTGGGAATCCTGCTAGCTTCTAACTTCCACATCTTATTGGAAAGTCACCAAACGGCTAAAGCAAATACCCCCTTTTGCAAAGGCTAAGCACAGCTTGAGCTTCAAAGGTGAAACTTAGTTTCCTTACCCGGTTGAAGTGCTCTAAAATTTCCCTACTTTTCAATAAAATGCTGAAAAGAAAATTCGAGGCTGCTATGCTTACAAAAGACATGTTTACAATGTGTACTTAATTAAACTTGGGAATAGGCAAGCCCCTTTAGGGGTTTTTCTTCACTTAGAAATGCATCCTGTGTTCTAATTTTGAGGGACAAAATGTAACAATTATTGGGCATAATAAAAGGAATCGCCTTTAAACCTAAGCAGCCTCCACTCCCTGGACCTCCCTTTTTAATGTAAGTGTGGGCAATACCAGGAAATGAGCCGGGCACAATATTTGCTCTAGGTCTTCAAATCTCCACGCTGTCTATTTGGAGTCTTAGGTAAACATGCCCCCAGCCACAGAGCGCGGACTTGGACAAACGCTGCCGCCTCTTCAATAAAGCGCCTCCTCTCTGGGTTCTGATTGGCATCTCTCAAATCCATTGTAATCGTTGGCAGTCAGAAAACAAAAGACACATACTGGAACTTCCAACATTAAGTGCCTTACACAGAAAAAGACTTTCATGTCTAATTCTTCACCAAACATCAGAAGAAAACGCATATTTCAGCAGTCATCTCACTTGTTCACGGACACTTTAATGCATACATCTCAAGTATGCATGTGTTATTATATGAACCTCTATACGGTGTAGGTAGCGCATATGCAAATGTATTATTATTAATAGTATATAATCCTTCTGCAATCATATGAAGTAATATAAGTACTACATATAGAACATGTCTCACAATACAGTGTCACACATCACACTAACATTTGTACTATTCATGACTCTATATGATTCGAAATGCTAATGGTCATTTGTTTTTGTTTTTTTTTCCTGAGTCCAAGCATTTGTTTTCGAAGAACAAGACCAAAGCTCACATTGTTCTGACAGTATGGCCAGCTGCTGGCTTTACCACAATGAGACCCATTGTTGGGTAAATGGAGTCCCTCAGGTGAATGTAATTATGCAAATCCTTCCCTAACTACCTCCCCCGCCGGCCGCCGCCCCGGGAACACTGTCAGATCGCATTACGGGAGGCCTCACTTGTTTGCTGGGACAATCCTCCCCACATTCTCCAGAAGGAACCTGCTGCTGGCTACCCCCATAAAGTCTGCTGGGAGACTAAATCCTTTCACCAGCGGACACGGTTCTTCACTGTGTCAACCACTGGAAAACACACCTTTCATTCCCTAAGGTGGTGTCTGCCCTTATTGAAGACAGGCCGGCACACAGACACTTCTAATGCCAGAGGGAGATGGGACGAGGCTCCTTCGCTAAAGACCCTGGAAATTATGCAGAAATATGGTCAAGTATCATTCACACATATCCCCCCCGCTACCCCTCACACAGGATTACTCTTCATCCTCTAGAACAATCCTAAGAGCTTACACAGTTACGTGATTATTGAAGAGCAGAGTCTCATTTGCACACATGGGAACACTGAGCTATGTTGCTTACTTATTGACACGACCGTACACATACTTAGATATAGGGAACCTGGACAAAAAGCTCTCTTGAAAGTCCCCACACCTTTTAATTTACATGAGTCACCAATGTGCGGAGGTCATTTTTTCCACATTTTTGGTGATTTCCCACAATCACCAAAATAGAACCCTGCCTGCAGTGGGCCCTGCACAAACACGGAGGGAACACGTACTTGAACTAACTTTTGTTTACTTTCTAGAACTAGCTCAATGAAATAAGAATGCTAGTTCAGTGATCTGTTTTATGAATGAATAATACCACATTTCTCAACATTCTGTAAATTGTACTCTTTGCTAAACACAGAACAGCTAACACAAAATTCATTTACTTTAAATCTAACTCAGCCTTGAAATCAAGATCCTCAAAGAATGAGATATTTTAAGTCCTGGAGGCTCTGGAAAATGTGTAAAAACATCAGCGAAGGCATGAGACCAGGCATTGGTTAGCAGAAGGAAAGGGGAGGAAAGAGATCAAACTTACTAGAAAAAAACTTCCATTTTTTCAGAAGTGAGACCAGGCATGATGGAGATAATGAGGGAGGACACTCACTTGTTCCTTTAAATACACAAAGCTGTCTGCTATTATGGGATGGAATCAGAGGAAATAAGAAGGTATGAGGGAGGAAGTGAACAGGGTTCTGTGTATTTTTAAGCTTTTTCAGGATCCTGCTGTTCTACTTTTATAAAAGAAAAAGGGATCTGGGCTTGGGTAATAAAATACTGCTTTGCATAATCTTCCATATTATTTCAAGGGACCTTAGGTTTAGGTGTACAAAATAAGAACATATTTATTTATTGTAACTTACTGCAACTATACGCAAGATTTATAAAAGGGTACTTATCACATGTAGGAAATAAAGGACAAATTTTCTAACCAAACTGTTTCATCACATCCAGATTGTAATATTTTAAATTTTCCATTATTTTTAGCTGTCGTTTAGTCTTTTCCATTGGCAATAAATAGTGCCAGGTGCTTTACTCATTGGAACATTGTCACTCCTCAAAGCAATCACACGAGGTTGGAGTTATTGTCACCATTTTACAGAAGAGGAAGCTGAGGCCTGTCCGCACCAAGGAACAAACATAAGCAAGAAAGGATACTCATCTATCATGAAACAGGCCCCAAAGTGGAGCAGACCCTGGAACCTCCTGCCATTCGTGGTCTCTGCTCTGACACTCCCTTACAGAGGGCTGGCCTGAATGATGCCACACCAGGAGTTTGGAGCCTGGAAGTCCCAAGTCAGCCATCGGGGTTCCAGATGAAGATGGAATGAACTCAACAGCCTTCACTGAAGAAGCTACTAGCTGCTAAGACATCATGGGCACACCCTGCTGTCACTCCTGGGAAACTGAACTTCTGTTGCCTAAAATTGCAATTGTATTTATGTGAACCTAAAGATTCTTTAAAACCGCTTTTAATTCTCTTCCATGTCATGATTCCATCTGGAAATTTTTCTTGTTTCTTGGAAGCACCTGGTATATTGTCAAATGTCTACATTATGGCATAAAGGGGAAAATTCAAGTACAGTAGTCTCCCCGAATCCACAGGGGTTACACCTTTTAAGACCCCCAGTGGATGCCTGAAACCTCGGATAGTATCAAGCCCTATATATACTATGTTTTTCCTGTATGTACATACCTATGATAAAGTTTAATTTATAAATTTGGCACACTAAGAGTTTAACAATACCTAATAATAAAATAGAACAATTATAACAATATACTGTGATAAAAGTTACATGAATGTGTCTCTCTCTCTCAAAATATCTTATTGCACTTGAAGCTAAGAAAGTAAAATCAGGGATAAGGCGGACCATCTAATGGAAAAGTACTCCTACCGGAAAGATTAGATAAGGATTGCATCCAACGTTCTACATATAAACATGGTTTTGCATCTTTTTTGACTGATTATATTGTAGGGAGAATAAGTAGTACCTTTGCCTCACCCGTCTCTGGGTTCGTGGCTGAGGCTCTGTAACAAAAGACAGATTTATGAGAGAAAAACATATACATTTATTTAATGCACGTTTTATGTGACATGGGAGGCTTCAGGAATGAAAAGGCAAAGAAACAGAAATTTGTGCACGTTCATGCGGTGAAGAAGTAGATCATTTTGGAGAAGTGTTATTGAACAAAGCGGGTAGGGCCTAATGGTAATATACTAGGGGGAACCTGGAAAGGCCCATTTGTTCGGATTCTTCTCTGTGTCCATGCGTCTTCAGAAATTAGGACATTCCTTTCCCCTGGGATAGGGTGGGCACCTCGAGAATGAGGGTTTTATGACCTGCATCAGGGAGAAGAGTGAGGGGAAGGTGAGAGAGACCTTCCTGCTTCTGCTGTTTTCTCAAATGCCAGGGGCTACGTTTAGTGCAGCGTGTCCTGAACCCCAGCATTGTATATGGATTTTAAGTGATCTGTGGCCTCAACACAGTATTTACACAGTCAGGATTCTTGCCCTATTCCAGTTTTACTGTTCATATCAGTGTCTACATGGGAGTAAATTCTTTACCAAGTACTGAATTATATCACCTGTACAGTACAGAACAGTAACTAGAGGCTGGGAAGGGTGGGAAAAGGGAGGAATAGGGAGAGACTTGTTAAAGGGCACAAAATTATAGCTAGATAAGAAGAATAAGTTCTAGTATTCTATGCCCCTGCAGGATGACTATTGTTAACAATAACATATAGTTGCAAATAGCTAGAAAGAGGATATTGAACACTCCCAATACTTCTTTGTGATGAATGTTTGAGATGATGGATATCCTATTAATAATTATCCTGATCTGATCACTGTACATTATGTGTGTCAAAACATCACTATGGCTGGGTCCCATGGTTCACACCTATAATCCTAGCACTTTGGGAGGCCAAGGCAGGAGGATCACTTGAGGCCAGGAGTTTGAGACCAGCCTGAGAGAGACCTCGTCTGAACAAAAAATAGAAAAATCACCCAGGTGTGGTGGCACGTGCCTGTAGTCCCAGCTCCTCAGGAGACTGAGGCAGGATTGCTGGATCCCAGGAGTTTGAGGTTACAGTGAGTTGTTGTGATGCTATTGCACTCTAGCCCAGAAGACAGAGCAAGATCTGTCTCAAAAAAAAAAAAAAAACAAAAACAAAACAAAACACAACATCACCATGTACCCCGTGAATACATACAATTATTGTCAATTAAAAAACTAAAAAGTTAAACATTTAAAAATACATATATTACAGTAAATGATCTGTCAGGTTTGGGCCAGAACTGTACTTGAAGTATGGAAGGCCATGGTTAGTTACTTATATAAAGTTCATATTGCAGAGACACTTTGCTAACTAACAACATGCTGGCCTCAGGGCCCCTTTCCAAAATCTCCATGGCCGGCCGTGGCTTCTAGGGAGACATGCAACTGACTGCTGTCATCAGAAAGCTAAACTGTACCTTACTTCACGATGTTCTAAAACCATCAATGTAAGTGCTTAAAAGAAAAGAAAAAATACCCCAAACCCACATCTCAACTTTAAAGATTTTTAATAACCTGTCAAAAAGACAGTTTTGCAACTACAGAAGTAGGAGGCAGGAAATAGAAATCTCTTTTTTATGTAATAGTCTTGGGCTTAGGTATTGAAAGGAAATAGGTACTTAGAGCTTTTCGCAGTTGAGGAGACAAAGGCAGGTACGGCTGTAAATCTGATGTCTCTTCCACTTAAAATGTCACCCCAGAAACACTGCTGTCCACTGATCCCAAGCCAGGGCGGTGGTTTCTGGGGTTGTTAGAGGGCTTTTTTTTTTTTGGCTGCCAGGCTGCCAGCAATGCAGAGCTTAGAAATGACAACTGAACAATAGGAAAATTGCACCATGTTGTTATTAATCACTAAAAAGGAAAGCCTGTTCCCTGATGCCAGTAGCAAAAACCTATAGCAGGGAGTCAGTCTCTTTGCTCCTTCCCTTCTGACCAAACTTGGGCACCAAAGCAATCGGCCAAGTGTCAGGTGGATGGGAAAGGGGAGAAAGCCAAATTTTCTTAGAAAAAGTATCTTCATAACTAGGGTGGAGTGCATTGTTATCAGATAAAGGCCTGTGTAGCAGCATGTGCAATTAAGTGACTAATAGGTTTATTATTTGATGGTGATGATTAATACAACAAAGCACCAATAAGTGACTCAATCCTCAATCCCTATTCAGAAGATTTTATCAGGTGCTTATTTAAAGCTTGCATGGAAACAAACAACTATTTATCTGAATAATCTTCTCCCCTGTATATGTAGAAAGTGGATGTTCTTAGGCATCTCTTGGCTTTGAATAAAATAAATAAGTCCAGTTCTTTTATTTTTTTTTCCTATTTTTTTCTTTGTCATTCCTATTCCAACAATATCCAGGGTCAATGAAAATCTGTTCATCTCCCTAGAAGCACTGAAGAATGAGGCTGTCTGTTGGCCTGGAAGCGTTAGGGCTTGCATTCGCTCTCTTCTCAGCATTGTCTATGTTTTGTTACTATTGTTAGGGTTATAAAGTAACAGTAATGAAAATTTAGAAGATACAGGAAAACTATTTTCCCTTTTGAAACTTCCCTTCCAATAGTAGTTCTTATGCATTCTAATTTTTTTTGCATGGTAGCTCATTTGATATAGGGACAGTGATAGATCCCACTTTCTTTTACTGAACATTCCACAGGAAGCATTCTACTTCCGTTTCGTAGACTACGTAGTATTTCAAACAGCTGCATTATACCATCATTTAATTAATGCCCCATTGTCAATTGTACAGCTTGTTTTCTTCCTTTCTTTTTTCCTCCCAACTTCTTAACATCCAACCCTGCTTTCTTCCTTCCTTTTTTCCTGTCATAAATCCTACTACTTTGTACTTATTTTGGATTTTATATATCAAGTTTCCAGAAGTAGGATTACTGCGTCAAGACAGAGAAAGATTTTTATTGTTCTTTGTACGTATTGCTGAATTATTTTCCAAAACATTTGCAGCAATTCACAATGCCAGCAACAGTAGATGAGCGTACCAAATTCCACAAGCCCCTTCTAACAGTGTAAATTAATAGAACTGACAAAAAAAAATCCTCACTGTTATTTTGATGCATATATTTTATTTTTAGTGAGGTTCATAATTTTAAGTCTTTTATTTACTAATTATGCTTCCTTTTGTTTGAACCATTCATTTATCTACTGGGATTTTTGTGTTTTTCTTACCAATTTGTATGAATTCTTCAAATAATAAAAAATTTGAGGCCGGGAACAGTGGCTCACGCCTGTAATCCTAGCACTCTGGAAGGCCGAGGTGGGCAGATTGTTTGAGCTCAGGAGTTCGAGACCAGCCTGAGCAAGAGCGAGACCCCCCGTCTCTACTAAAAAAAAACAGAAAAGAAATTAGCTGGACAACTAAAAATATATATAGAAAAAACTAGCCGGGCATGGTGGCACATGCCTGTAGTCCCAGCTACTCAGGAGGCTGAGGCAGTAGGATTGCTTGAGCCCAGGAGTTTGAGGTTGCTGTGAGCTAGGCTAACACCACAGCACTCACTCTAGCCAGGGCAACAGAGTGAGACTCTGTCTCAAAAAAAAAAAAAAAAAAAAAAAAAAAAAAAATTTGCTTAATTTCCATAACCTTGTGTAGAGTTGAGTGTTTCTGTTGGAATTGATTTCTAATTTTATTCCACTGTGGTCTGAGAAAATACATGGTATAATTTCTATGTTTTAAAATTTGTTGAGACACGTTTTGTGGCCTACAATGTGATTAATCTTAGAGAATGGTTTGTGAGCTGATGAGAAGAACATATATTCAGTAGTGTGTAGGTAGAATGTTCTGTAAATGTCTGTTAGGCCCATTTGTTCTAGAGTCCTGTTTAAGTCCATTGTTTGTTTATTTTTCTGTTTAGAGGATTTGTCCCATTCTGTCAGTGGGGTGTTGAAGTCTCTGCCTATTACAATGCTGCTGCTTATCATTTTGTTTAGATCGAGTAGGATTTGCTTTATGAATCAAGGTGCACCCATGTTAGGTTCATAGATATTTAAGATTGTTATGCCTTCTTGTTGAATTTTTCCCTTCATCATTATATAATGGCTGTCTTTGTCTTTCTTTACTTTTGTTGATTTGAAGTCTATGTTATCTAATATGAGAATGGCTACATAAGCTTTCTTTTGGTTTCTATTTGCATTCAATATTGTTTTCCATCCCTTCACCTTGATTCTGAATGAGTCCCTTATGGGTTAGATACATTTCCTGGGGAAATCAGATACCTGGCTTGTGTTTTTTATCCACTCAGCCAGTCTATGTCTCTTCAGTGGGGAGTTCAAGCCATCCTCATTTACTGAAAGAATTGATAAGTGGGGTGGATTTCTGTTCATCCTGTTGCGTAGAACTTTATTGCTTTGTTTTACCTCTTGAGCCATTGTGGTATCTGGGCTCTGAACTTTAGTTTTTGGATGGTTTTACACTGGTAGGTGTCCATTATGCTAATGCTGAATGATTATTGTGTCAAGAAGGAAATTAAGATGGAAATCAAAAGATTCTTTTAACTAAATGACAAAGGGGACACAAGTTACCAAAATCTGTGGGATTCTGCAAAAGTAGTCCCAAGAGGAAAATTCATAGCTTCAGACGCCTATGTCCAAAAAACATAAAGATCATAAATCAGCAATCTAATGCATCTCAAGGAATTGGAAAAGAAAGAGCAAGCCAATCCCAAACTCAGCAAAAGAAAAGAAATAACTAACGTCAGAGAAGAACTAAATGAAATTGATTCCAAAAGATTTATACAGAAGATTAATAAAACAAAAAGTTGGTTCTTTAAAAAGATAAACAAAATTGACAGGCCTCTCACTGGATTAACCAGAGACAGAAAAGAAAAGACCTTAATAAGCTCAGTCAGAAATGAAAAAGGAGATATTACAAGTGATACCACGGACATACAAAATATCATCTCTGAATAGTATAAATATTTATGTTCTATGCACATAAACTTGAAAACGTTGAAGAAATGGACAAATTCCTGGAAACACACAACTTCCCGAGGCTCAATCAGGAAGAAATAGAACTCCCGACCAATATCAAGTAATGTAATTAAATAAAAGATCTTCCAACAAAAATAGGTCCCAGACCAGATGGTTTCATGGCCAAATTTTACTAGACCTACAAAGAAGAACAGCTACCTATACTGCAGAAATTATTTCATAACATCAAGAAGGAAAGAAGGAAGCCTCCCCAACTCATTCTATGAAGCCAATATCACCTTGATATCAAAGCCAGGAAAGGACACAACAAAAAAGAAAACTACAGACCAATATCTCTTATGAATATAGATGAAAAAATTCTCAATGAAATCCTGGCAAACCGAATTCAGCTGCACATCAAAAAAAAATAATCCACCATGACCAGGTGGGCTTCATCCCAGAGGTGCAAGGATGGTTCAACATATGCAAATCTATAAATGTGATTCACCACATAAACAGAAGCAAAAACAAAGACCATATGATCCTCTCAATACATGCAAAAAAAGGATTTGACAAAATTCATAACCCTTTTATGATAAGGACTCTTAACAAAATAGTCATAGATGGAACGTACCTCAAAATTATAAATGCCGTATATGACAAACCCTCAGCCAACATCATACTGAATGGGGAAAAAAATGAAAGAACTCCCACTTAGAACTGGAACCAGATAAGGTTGCCCACTGTCACCGCTTCTATAGTGCTAGAAGACTATAGACTATAGACTTCAACATAGTGCTAGAAGTCCTAGCAGAGCAATCAGGCAAAAGAAGGAAGCCATGGGTATCCAAATGGGGAAAGAAGAGGTCGAACTATCGCTCTTTGCTGATAATATTATCTTGTATCTAGAAAACCTCAAAGATTCTCCCAAGAGACTACTGGAATTGGTAAATAAATTCAGCAAAGTCTCAGGTTACAAAATCAAGAGGCACAAATCAGTAGCATTCCTGTATACCAACAACAGTTAAGCTGAGAATCAAATCAAAGACTCAATACCATTCAAAATAGCAACAAAGAAAATAAAATACCTAGGACTATATTTAACCAAGGAGGTGAAAGACCTCTACAGGGAGAACTACGAAACACTGAGGAAGGAAATTGCAGAGAATGTAAACAAATGGAAAAACATATCATGGTCATGGATCTGCAGAATCAACATTGTTAAAATGTCTATACTACCCAAAGGGATTTACAGATTCATTGCAATCCCCATTAAAATACCAACATCATTTTTCGCAGATCTAGAAAAAATAATTCTATGCTTCATGTGGAACCAGAAAAGAGCCCAAATAGCCAAGGCAACCTTAAGCAAAAAGGAACAATTCAGGAGGCATCACTTTACCAGACTTCAAGCTATTCTACAAAGGTATATTAACCAAAACAGCATGGTACTGGTGCAAGAACAGAGACATAGACCAATGGACCAGAACAGAGAACCTAGATATAAAACCATCCTCATATTGCCATCTGATCTTTGACAAAGCAGACAAAAACATACACTGCAGAAAAGAATCCCTATTCAATAAATGGTGCTAGGAAAATTGAATAGCTACATGTAGAAGACTGAAACAGGATCCACACCTCTCACCTCTCACAAAAACCAACTCGAGGTGTATAACAGACTTAAACCTAAGGCATGAAATATAAGAATTCTAGAGGAAAATGTTTGAAAAGTTTTGTAGACATTGGCCTAAGCAAAGAATTTATGAAGACCCCAAAAGCAATCATATGAACAATAAAAATAAATAAATGGGACCTGATCAAATTAAAAAGCTTCTGCACAGCCAAGGAAACAATCAATAGAGAGAATAGACAACCTGCAAAATGGGAGAAAATATTTGCATGCTATATATCTGATAAAGGGCTAATAACCAGAATCTTCAAAGAACTCAAGCAAATCAGAAAAAAATCAAACAACTCCATTAAAAAGTGAGCAAAGGACATGAACAGAAACTTTTCAAAAGAAGATAGACTAATGGCCAACAAACATGAAAAAATGGTCAATGTCACTAATCATCAGGGAAATACAAATCAAAACCACAATGAGATATCACCTAACTCCAGTGAGTTACATATTTTTTAATACACTGAAGAAACATTTGTTTTGTGATATTCTGTAATATTTTGTTTTGAAACGTGTACCCTTGGAATCAACTGTAAGTCATTATATTTACCTTTATCTATTTTCCAACTTCAAAATCGCTCTTTTTTAATCAGAAAGACATGATGCTCTCAACTGTAAACACTGTTTTCTAGTAATAAAATATCTTCAATGAAAACTTTTAGGCATATTCTATTTTCTAAAATCTAGATCAAGATAACAGAGAATAACAGGCCAGATAAATTCCCCATACATCTATCTTTACTAAAACATTGCTATGAGTTCAAACACGTTTTATTTATGAATGTTTTCTGACATTCTCCAGAGCTTTCTATTTCCACTAGAAACTCTTTTTATAAATGATATCTCCACTGAGTAAATATTTAAAAGATCAAGTGTCATAAAGACCTGAATTTTGCATCCTTTGTAATACTGCATTCCAATGTTAGATCTCAATACCGAAACTCTTTGAAACTTCCATGTCATCTGCAGAATTCTGGTTCGAAAGTACTTCGCTGTTCTTAATCTGTTTAGAGTAGACCTAGTAAACAATTATATTTTATCTGTGTATGACATTACTTTGGGGGAATTTCTCCTTCCTGTAGCTTTAGCCATGAGATACAAATGGTATCAGCCATCATTTATGTAACCCTATATCCTTGGCCATGAGAGCCCTTGAATCAACAGAAGATACATAGAATCCCAAGGCACTGACCATAATGCCTGATCCTGGAAAAGCCACGTGTAACAGACACTCTTGGTTCCTTCGCTGATCCCCTAGGGTACTCATTTCTGTGTGCTTGTGCCCTTGGCTTTGGAGGGCTTTGCATCTGTGACTCTTGTCTGAGGTCTATCCTGGACTACTGGAGATGCTCTGCCTTCACACATTGCCCGCAAGCAAGTGTAGAGAGTCAGAAGCACCTGGAATTTATGCTCCTTGGGTTGGCCTTTAGCCAATAACCAACTGCTGCTGTGGGAGTTCAAAGCTCAGCAAACTTGCCTTGTGTTTGGACAAACTCAGAGTACTGTTTACACACCAGAGATCTCTTGCAGGACCAGCCTGAGGCTGGAATTTTGCCGAAAATCAAATTTTTTTTTTTTGAGACAGAGTCTTACTCTGTTTTCCTGGCTAGAGTGAGTGCCGTGGCATCAGCCTAGCTCACAGCAACCTCAAACTCCTGGGCTCAAGCGATCCTTCTGCCTCAGCCTCCTGAGTAGCTGGGACTACAGGCATGAGCCACCATGCCCGGCTAATTTTTTCTATATTTTTAGTTGTCCAGATAATTTCTTTCTATTTTTTTAGTAGAGACGGGGTCTCGCTCTTGCTCAGGCTGGTCTCGAACTCCTGAACTCAAACAATCTGCCCGCCTCGGCCTCCCAGAGTGCTAGGATTACAGGCGTGAGCCACCGCGCCCGGCCTAAAATCAAATTCTTGGCTTGGCTTCCTTCCCCTTCTCTGTCCTGCTCCCTGCCCCCTCCCCCGTTTCCTGTCTCATAGAGAACTTTCATTATAAATCACACTTGCACAAACAGCCTCATCGCAGGGTCTGCTTCTAGGGAATCTGACCCAAGATAGCATTGACTCAGGCTGGGCCAGCGAGTGAGTGTTTTTTCCTCAGATTTTCATACTTCGAGCTGGGAGGTTGGAAGCTTACCAGGATGTGAGTCTACAGCTGCCGGTGGTTTGAGAGAATGAAGCTGACACACAGGAAGAAGCAGAAACAACTCTGATGGTATTGCAGTCTCTGCCTCCAGCTGTCTTTGGGGCTATGTCCACTCCTACCCTTCTGAAGATGTGGTCGAGATGGTTAAGTTAGGTTCCTGTCATTTGCATCCAAAGCAATCCTAACTAACAGAGTCGAAACTGAAGAGCTCTCAAATGCCTAAGACCCTCTCCACGGGAAAAGCACAGCTGCATATGACTTTGTATGTAATGTCAGGGGTTCACAGTCCCATTCATGGGCTCTTTATAATTCAGCCACCTATATTAGCATCACAGGCACACTTATCATTTTACGAGGATTAAACACTTAAGAGTTGCCCATGACTCCTGACAACATAGCTTGCTTCGCTGAGTAATCTCTTAAAAATTTTTGAGACCAACTATAACCAGGACTTTTGTTTTCAATTTTTTCCCTAAGTAAACACAGTTACCAATACAGAGATCACAACTGATTAAGTCAATAAATAAGAAAAGTAAAAAAAAAATATGTATGTACCAAGCAGAGAACATAGTCAAAACTGTGCAAATGTCCACGTCAATTGAAAATTCATGAAAATGAGTGGGCGTAAGAGGGAGAGATGTATCCTCAGACTGTCATCTCACATTGAGCAGCACAGAAGTGACTGTAGTATTTCTTTGTTTGGGAAAAAATGTTTACACTGTTGCAAGATCAATAGAACCATGACTTATGTTCCACAACTCACCTACCTTATTTTAAGCATTTTGTCAGTTTTTTTCATGTGTCCAAATTTAAAAAAAAAGCAAAAAACATTTCTCTGGGGACGGTTGGGAGAGTTCCTGTCTTCTTCCTGCCCTGCCCCCTCAGTGCCCCGTCCCCACCCTACACATGGTACATTATGTCAGAAAGATTAAGCCCCTGAACGCCACCAGGCCCACAGTGGCAGAGGCATGTCCAGGGCCCATATTTCTTTTTGGGTCCTAACCCAGTGCTCAGATGCTCCTCATCTTATTTTCCCTGAGCCTCTGACCTCCCCAGCCGTCACCAAGGAACCTCCACGGGTTAGAGATGCTCTTGGGACCATTGCTTTCATCTCCCCACACCTAGAGCGAACAGTCTGGAATGTGCTGAGATCTTTTTGCACTTAGTTACTTGCCCCTGGTGAGCAGGCAGAAGGCAGGGTTTCCAGCGGTGTCAGGCAGGAGGGGACAAAAAAGTTTTTCACGCCTGGTAGAATCCTCCCTCTAAGATGGTAGTAACATACAGTTGTAATGATATGTCCCTTTAAGAAACTTTTGGGACCTAGGAATCTTTACCTTCAGCTAACTGTTACTTTCTGCTTTGGGAAAGGCAGAAGATAGATGCTTTTCCTAGAGCTTTATACATGTAAACTTCTGTTTACATATCTCATGACGGACGGACGGACGGAACGAAGGAAGGAAGGATAGGAGAAAAGACCTTTGCATCTGATAACAGTATTTGTCAGCATCTTTCTGTCCATCGCAACATCCTCTCGTTTTGCCAAGGCACATGTCACACTTCAGTGTTGCCTCCACCTTAACCGAGACTTGGGTTTACTTGATGGCGTCTTTCCTTATGACCAGTTTTCCAGAGCAGGCTGACTGCATTCCTGTTCAACTTCACACCTTTAAGCTGCAGTCGTATGTTGCTGCATAACAACTTAGCACAACTTAGCAACTTAGCACAGCACCCATTTGGTAGCTCACAGTTATGTGATCAGAGGGCCAGGAGGAGAGCGCTGGGTTTTTAGGGTCTTGCTGGGTTGAAATGAAGGTGTTGGCTGGGCCGAGCTTTTGTCTGGAGGCTGCAGGGAAGACGCTGCTCTCAAGCTCATCCAGGCCGTTGACAGAATTCAGATCCTTGTGTTTGGTTAGGACTCAGGTCCCCATTTCCTTACTGGCTGTTAGATGGGGGTGACTCTCAGCTTCTAGAGGTTTCTCTCTGTTCCTTTCATGAGGCCCCTTACATCCTCAAAGCCAGTAATGGAAGTGAATCCTCTCACACTTTGAATCTCTCTGACTTCCTCTTCTGCTACTGTCTGGAGAAAATTCTCAGCTTTTAGAGGGCTTGCCTGACTGGGTAAGGCCACCAGTGTGGTCTCCATTAAGGGTAGCTGACTCGAGACTCCAGTTGCGTCTGCAAAATCCTTTCCTAGCAGTGCCTAGGTTAGTGTAGGGCACAGGATCTTGGTAGGGGGGCATTGTTAGAATCCTGCCTACCACAGCCACCGACTTGGAAGCGCTGTAGCCCCTCTGAGTGTTCCGGGTGAGTGTGGACGCCTCCGTACTCCAGAGCTGGGCTCTTTTCTCCTAGGGTGACTCCAGCTTTTGGGGTTACTTGCAGTTTACCGTTTGGATTTTGTCTGCTATGTTTCCGTCACCAAATTCTTTGTCTTCTTTGAATGGGAGGCTTAGAGATTCTTCCCACTTTCTCGTGAGGTTAAAAATTCTTTTAAAAAAGGCCGGGCGCGGTGGCTCACGCCTGTAATCCTAGCACTCTGGGAGGCCGAGGCGGGCAGATCGTCCTGAGCTCAGGAGTTCGAGACCAGCCTGAGCAAGAGCGAGACCCCGTCTCTACCAAAAATAGAAAGAAATTAATTGGACAGCTGAAAATATATATAGAAAAAATTAGCCGGGCATGGTGGCACATGCCTGTAGTCCCAGCTACTCGGGAGGCTGAGGCAGAAGGATTGCTTGAGCCCAGGAGTTTGAGGTTG
>RJWJ010033877.1:0-17620 GCA_004363605.1 Indri indri | reverse complement strand
ATCATGATAATTAAACTTAACTCCGACGTCCTCTAACCTCCTAAATTTATAAATAACAGTGCTGACACCCAGCAAATTGTGACATTTGGGTAAAACATCAGTTTCTTTTAAAAGTAGGAATAATAATCTATGTTCTCTCTGCTTCAGCAGGATATAGGCTAGAATAAAACATACCTTGAGAGCATCTAATATCCTTTGACCTTCTGGGATATAAAGATAGGAATACTCTGGATCACAACCAACATTCCAAATTCTGGAAATAAATACTCCTCACAACGAGTGCAAAGAGTCTGCTTTCTGGCCATGACTCAGTCTCTTATGAGTCTGACTAATGTTAATCAGTGACCAGATCAGCCATGGATGCAATGACAAATTATGTTTCTCAACCTACCAGACCAGACACCGAAATAAGACACTGATGCTCTCTGACACAACCTGAAATGTTAAGTTTTCCTCTCCCCTTTTATCTCTAGAAATCAAGGTGAACAATCTCCCATAGTGGGTGGGTTGGGAGCTGGACCTTGAAGGGTGAGTAGAAAGAACTTCAACAACACCCACTGTGAGGCAAAGAAGCCAGAACACCTCCCCACGAATGCAAGGTACTTTTTAGTTTCTTGATCCCAGGCAGTAAGTATAGGCCATGAATTAAAGAGAATTAGCTGCCTTTCTCTTTTGATGCCTTAAAATTTTAAAAAACATAAAAAATAAATAATTTTTTAAAAAAGTATAAAAGATAGTGTCCTTTTAGAAAACGCAACCGTAATTGTAAACATTGAAGTACGCTTAGTGCATTTGAGAAGAGTCGATTGTTTCACAGTTCACTGAGGGTCCTGCTGGCTCGAGGGTAAACTCAGCCCCCTCAGTAACTTCATAATCATTGGAAGAGCACATGGCTCAAGGAAGCCTGGACCTGGGGGACAGTACAGTCCCCACAGTGGAGAATGGAACATTGAACCTTCACCGTAATGGAAACCCCCCACCAATTCATAGGCTAGGTGAGCCAAATGCCCCGGTCTGCAGAGGTGAACTTGCTCTTTCCCCTTCCCTTGGGCTCACAACACCTACTAAGTGCCAGGCATTAGGTACTGGGGATACCAACAGGAAATCAGACATACGTGGTCCCCGCCCTCTCAGAGCTTGTGGTCTGTTGGCAGGTGCTGGGGAGTGTTTGGTCCCTCCAAAGTTCACATGTTAAAACCTAGCCCCCAATGTGGTGGTATTAGAAGGTGGGACATTTAGGAGGCGATTGGGTCTGGAAAGTGGAGCCCTCATGAGTGGGACTGAACCAAGCAAAGCAATTAATTCAGCGTGAAAAGTGTCCTATAGCAATGTGCGTGGCATGATTTCCCCGCTAAGCTGAGACTTGGGGAGGCAGAACCACGCTCCAGGTGAAACCCAGCAAAGACCTGGAGACGAGAGAGCGTGGCTCATCTGAAGGACTGGAAGGAGTTCCACGTGGCTGGTCTGCAGGGTTTGAGTGAGGACGTGGCTAGAGATGGACTAAGGAGAGAAACAGGCTGAGTCAGAAAGGCTGACGGTGTTTGTACTAAATTCTAAGCACACTGAGAGGCCCTGAAGGTGGTAAGGAAGGAAGTAACAAAACTTGGCCTCTAGAAAAAAACAGAGACTTCCACTGTTCTTCGATATTTCCAGGGAAGGAACCCATAGCTTCTTTGGGTTGTTTATTCTACTGGTAACTGAAAGAAAATGTTTAGTTTTTCCTAAGCCTTTTGCTCCCTGGCCACATTGGATCGCTCCATACACCTGCCTAAAAGCCTTCGATAACTCTCCATGGCACAGGGAATCAAGTCCAGACCCCTTAGCGTGGCATCAGGGCTTTTCTCAATGGCCCCTGTGTCTACCTACCTCTGCCCCGACTCTCAGCTCTCACTCCTACCTGCCCAATACTGAGAATGAATTCAGTAACTATTTGGTAAATGGGGGAATGATGGGTTGCTTTGGGGCGTCTATCTCAGCAGTTCACAAATGTGCCTCCAGACTTTAATGCTTTGCACACGTTGCCCCACCTCCCGGCATCCACCAGGAAGCCCACCCTCTTCCTTTACTGAGTGAGCGCACAATCCCTCTGCTGAGAAGCTCCTGCCCCTGGCAGAGCTGGTAGAGTCTTCTCTGCGTTCTTTCTGCATACAGTTGCTTCTCCGTATTCGTGGTTGTTAAAGCCACCGCAATACTGAATTAGTGAACGTGGAACCACTGCTCCTAGGAAAAATACAGGGTTAATTTCCTGTGAACCTCTGGCCACAATATTTTCATCAACTGATCGGTGCATAACCTGGTTTTATGTGTGTTTCTGTTTTAAAACACCTTAATTACTGTATATTGTTGATTCATTAACATCAAACTCAGGGCCACCAGCACTGTGACTCATGCCCAAACAAAGCTTATCTAACACGCGTATTTTCCCATAAGGCACATCACAGCCTTCCTGCAATTAGGAACAGAAGACAGCAATTCAGCACTATGCTTTGGGGCCATTTTAAACAGGGAAATGACCAACCAAAACCATAAAAATATGAGAAACGTGGCACTAAATAGACCATGAAAGGGACCCTTGTCTACAGTATGAGAGCTGAGACAGGAAGGCAGAGCATTGCCTTGTTCGACCTCAGCCAAGAATAAGTGTGTTGGGCAACTCAAATTTTTTGTGGTTTCTGTGCCTGTCCGTGAGTGACCACAAAAGTGATGCAAATATTGATTTGAGGGTTACAAATTTTAGTAAGTAGGCAAATCCTCAAATCCAGGATCCGTGAGTAATGAAAATCTATTTCTATTACAGCATTTATTACTCTGAATTGAAGTTAGCAATTTATGAGTCTTTTCTTCCACTACAGTCTAGTGACTACAGTGTGAGCTCCTTGAAGAGTTAGCGTACAGTAAGAAATAATGTCACCGACAAACGAACACGGAGATCTTACTCTGCAGTTTGCCATATGTATTTTCTCATTCAGTGCTCACATGGGTTCTCAGAGTTATGTAGTATTATAATTATTCCCACTTTACAGATGGGGACACCAAGGCTTAGCAGTGATGCTAATACTTGCCTATAGTAATGTAGTTAGTAGTGGTAGAGCATTTTCACGTAGGCTAACTCAGAAGCCCACGCACTTAATTGCTGTGAATTTAAGCCCTTTTGGAGAAATGTCTAGAAAGGAAATACAAGACCTTCAGCATATGAACCGATCAACCTCTGAGAGTTGCAGTTGGTCCAACTGGAGAGAGAGGAAGGAGGAGTGGCTTCTAGGAGGACGTGGAGTTGATGGCAAGAGCTCTTCTGCACAGTCCCCTCAAAGACTGCATCCGTTCACCAGTTTGCAAAGGCAAATGGTCGAAGCTATTGTGTGGAAGGAAGGATTTTCTGTTTATGGGTGAAACAAGGAAGGTGTGTGCTTAGCTGTGACAAGTGAATTGTCCAAATTGGACCTAAATGCTGAAGGCAGTGGTGTGGCACTGCAGGGGACTGGCAGAGGCTCCCCAGCAGCTGAGTGACAAGGCTGGTACCAAGACAGCAAAGTTTGTGGCCCAGAGGGGACCCAGACCTGGATTTGTGGTATGAGGGCCTTTCAGGGACCCTCTTACCTGGGAAAAATAAGGATCTAGGAGACCATGTATAGCATGAGAGAATCCCCTGTAGGGAAGACACCTTGGTGCTGGTCCCCACACTCTCGGGGTACTTGGACCAGGCCAAAGCTCGAGCTGTCGAGTTTTCTACCATTATCTGGCTGGCAGTGTGCCCAGGATGCTTAACCTTGAGGAAAGGGCTGTGTGCTCAGGGAATAAATGAGCATAAAAAGAAATGTCACCTCGGGTACAGGGACATCCATAATTCCTCTGGCCAGAGAAGAGCTCCTTCCTCCTCTGAGGGAACTGAGTATTAAAAAGCCCTATTTATGGCCAAGATATTTTGATTCAGAACATAACTGCACTCTGTTCTCAAAAACCACTGTTGCCATTCACCTCCTGAGCTGCTCACAGTCCTCATTTGAGTCCTTCAAATGGTCACAAGAGATTAAGGGAGCCGACTGGGAATGTCTGCGGCTGGAAGGAGGCTCTGGAATGTGTCCAGTGAGAGCAATTTCCATACTTCAGAGCAAGTTGTCAGACCTTTCCAGGAACAGAAAGGCCAAGATCTCTGGAGAAGGGATGACCACTGCCTGTGCACAAATCCTATTTCTGCCAGAGGGAGCGCTGGGCATTTCTCTCAATCCCCCACGTAAGATAAATAAAGAAGCAGTTCCACGGAGTTTGTCCCTCACGGCTTACCTGCCTGGCCTTGCTCTAATAATCTCATCTTGGGGATCCAATCCCATCCCCGAATTTCTATTAATAAATACCCTCTCCAAGGAACAGGACCATTCGTCCACCGTCTCCCACATTCTAAGGGTGCAGCTAAGGATAGTGACGGTCTTAACATAGCCCCGACACTGTGGGTGACGTTTCTGCCTTTGACACATTCTTCCTTGATCACAATGTGTATCTTGCAGGTCTCAGCTAATGCCTGCAAGGCCTTGTGATCATCTGTACAGCGAGACTGGATCTGGCCAAAATGATGAAGTGGATGAAATTTACCCATGTAATGACCCCACACCGTGCAGTCCTCTTCCTCCTCTAGATACTTACTGCCCGTGAACTGCTGCTGGCTGCTCATTCCCTCTTTCTTGTGCAGCGATAGGCTTATTTTCCAATTACGGGTACCATACCCTTGGGATTTTCACTATTAGGGAACAGTGTATTAACACGTAACCTGCATAAAACTGGGCCTCCTTCTGGTCAAGTTTCACCGCCATCACTCTCAAACGAAACAAAAATCTAACTCCAAAAGCACTGAAAAGTAACAGGGGTCTTTTCCGAGGTGTCCTAGGCAGCGATGTGTTATATTACACAACATGGAGAAGGACTTCCCCGAAATTCTCTGAATGCCTTTCCGGAGTCTCATTCCTCACAATAGAAGATTTTTTTTTTTTTTTTCTGTCTTCCATTCTCTCCTCAAAACTTTTCTGCCCCAAGCCAAGCTCAGTGGTGCACGCTGGAGTCCCAGCTATTCGGGAGGCCAATGTGGGAGGGTTTCTTGAGCCCAGGAGTTCAAGCCTAGCCTGGACAACATAGCAAGACCTGGTTTCTTTAAAAAAATGCAAAAGAAACTTTTCTGCCCCAAGCACCTGGCTGTCCCATACTCCTGATGGCCCAGACACCCTCCTGCTGCCCCCTTTCCTGCCTCTGGAATATTCTTCCTGCTGTAGCCCCATACTCTGCCCCATTTTTCTTCTTCAGTTTTGCATTTTACCCATTTTTACATGTCACAACAAAAGCCTGGCGGTGGAGCAATATGAAGAAAAGTTCCGAGGTGGTAAGGAAGGCAACATGTCACAGAGAAGAGGAACCCATCCCAGCAACGGTGCCACCTGCCAATGTGCTCGTTTCTTGTGCGTGTGCGCATGCGCTGGGGAGAGACAGGCAAAATGTTTTGTCCAGGTCAAAGTCCGTGGCTCTCTAGAGCTGTGCTGGTCTTTCGGATAGGTGAGCGGGGCAGGGATTAGTTTTTAGGAAAACTTTATTCCTATTCTTAAAATCATCCAGTGAGCATGTTGCTTCTAGGTTTCAAGCTGGTTTTCAGATGAGTTAGTTCAGAATCTGACTCCTGACTGGTGCTAGTACTACCTCTAGCTACTTGGCCACACGCTTCCTCCCCTCTAACCTTACTTAACAATTAGCATCTTTTTGAATGCGTTATGTTATTTTATGACAGAATGCCCTCGATCCCTTGTATCTTCAGTACTGTGCTCTCTGTAGTAATTGCCAGCAACTTCTCCGATTTCCCACTAGATTGTAAACTCTCAGTTCCCAACAAGGAATGTGACATATAGTGGGCTCTTAAAAATATTTCTTGTATGAATGAATGAAAGAAAGAATGAACGAAGAGTTAGAAAAAGATGACGGTATATTCCTAAGCTTTGGTCAATCTGTTTGTTTATTTTTTGGAATAATTTTGGTGAAATTTACTACTGCAAATAAACCAGAACACTGAATGCCTTCCCCGCCCCCCCAAATCTAAGGATTTGTGTCTTTCTTTAATTCTGGAAAATTCTCAGTATACTTTGTAATATTTTCTCTCCCCCATTTTAGCTATTCTCGCCATCTGGAACACCAATCATACATATGTTGGAGCTTCTCCATTGATCCTCTATAACTTCATTTTTGTTTTTCTATGTATTTGTCTTGTTTTTTGCATTCAGGGAGATTTCTTGTATATTCAGGCAGGATAGGCTATGCTATGCTGCATGACAAATAAGCCCAGAAAGCAAAACAAAAGTTTATTTCTTGCCTATGTCACGTTTTGATGCAGCTTGAAGGGGCTCTTTTGGCAGGTCTTTTCTCACGACTTGGAGATCTAACTTTCTTCCGTATTCTGATGCTGCCAATGTATGGTCTTCATGATCTCCAAGGAAGGAGATGATCACCCAGGGTGTTTTGTGACCAGGCCTAAAAGTTAAACACATCACTTTGATCCGTATTCCAATCACATGGCTCCAATTTCATTGCAAGGGCATCTAGGAAATATGGTTTTCTTATGTGCCAAAAAAAAAGGAACTGAAATTGGTGAGTATTTAGTCAGCCTCTGCCACATTTATTTAGATCTCTTTTCCAATATACTGATACTTCATTACCTTATCTAGCACACTATTTAATCATACCTACTAAGTTTTTTGCTCAATTTTTTATTTTCAATAATTTTTGGTTATTTCTATGTGTCTTTTCCAATTTTATAATTTATTGTCAATTTAAGAATGCTATTTTTCCATTTATCTCTTTGAATATTCTAAACAAACTTGTTTTAAATGCCTTGGCAAATTACCACTCTATTTCCTTGGGTATGATTTGTCCTATTTGTTGGACAACCAGCTCTTGTTATTATCGATGTCATCATGTGCTTTGTAATTTTTATATGAAAACTGATCATGCATAGGAATTTTTTCCCATGCTTGCTCTTTCCTGTTGAATGATTTCATTGTTGCCTCAGCCTGGTCCTCTGAGATGCACATCTTTGAACCAAGTCTTTTGTTTTTTTTAGACAGAGTCCAGCTCTGTTGCCCAGGCTAGAGTGCAGTGCCATCATCATAGCTCACTACAACCTCCAACTCCTGACCTCAAGTGATCCTCGCACCTCAGCCTCCCAGAGCATTAGCATTATAGGTGTGAGCCACCGTGCCCGGCCTCCAAATCTTCATATAAGTAAGGGTTTAGGCAAATTAGTCTGTTACATAACAACATTTTTGGATGTCATATTTATGTGCAACATAGGTCCAGTTTCTGTTTTCACTTAAGAATCACTGCTTCCTGTTAGTCCTAGTAGAAATGTTCTGGAAATTTAATTAGAGCTATCTTAGCCCCAGTTTGCTGTGGAGACCTTTGGCACAGCCCCAGGCTTCAGACAAGGAGCTGGTTCTGATTCTCATCCACTCCCAAGGAACTGTTGGTCACTTTTCTCACAGAATAATTGAAGACCTAGCCTCCACATCTTCTACCTGGTTCCAGTTTGTGTTTTGTTTTTTTGTTTTGTTTTGTTGTTGTCGTTGTTGTTGTTTTGTACTGCATGGCATTAGTTCCTACCTACTTCTCTGTAAAGCCTTCCTCCATCTTTTCAAACAATTAAATATTCCATCTTCTGTGTTATCCAGCACACATTACATTATAGTTATTTGTGTATACCTCTGTCTTCTTAACAAGACTGTAAGCGCACTGAAGGTAGACATTATGCCCAGTTTATCTTGCTGCCCGGTGCCCCGCACGATGGCTACAGATTAGAGGTACTCAACAGTGATGAAATTGAATTTGAGATGTTTTAGGGCCTCTTGAGAAATCCAATTTTTATCGTAACTCAGAAATGAGTCTCCAGAGATATAACATGATGTTTGTGGAAGATAATTTACAGACATAACCAAAAGGCATGTATTTGGACTCTGTAAATGATGTTCTGATCTGCCCGTTTGTATGCTAACTTGTGCAAGGCCTTTTATTCGCTCTCATTTTGCTCCTTTGAAGATATAATTGCTTCTTGGTTCCATATTTCTGTTGCTCATTACACTGTTCCATACCATTTCATTCTGAAAATAAAACAAAATAGGATATTTAAAATTAATGATGTGGGGCACAGCTTTTTTTCTCTCCCTCTACCTCTAGGCAGAATTTGCAAATGGCTTGAACACCAGCCATTCTTTTTATCGGAAGCATCTGGGTTTCATTAGGGTAAGAAAAATCACTGATTACAAGGGGAGAGGCCCCAGACCTTCTTTGCAAAGGATCACTAAGATGTTTATCTACTTCCACTGCCTCCTCCCCAAACCTGGCAAGCTTGTGGTGGCTGCTTCTGTTTCAACGCAAGTTGAACAGTCATCCCAATTGGTTTTAGAATTTGAATATTTCTAATATAGGAGTTTCCTCACTGGCTTCATTTTCAAAGATTCAAAACATTAGCAGTTTCTTGGATTACACACAACACTATGTGGAAGAGCTGTTTATCTTTTGCAAACCATCCCTGTCCCTATAGAAACTATAGTACTAGTAAGTTCAAGCAGTCATGTTTTCTAATTTATGAGGATAGTTGAAGGTTTGGTTCCTTCCTCTGAACAGCACAACTAGGTTAAAATGGAATTTGCAAAGACACGCAATGGAACCATCATGGCAGCAGATGGAAAATTCAGTGAGAGGTGTTAAAAAAGAAATAATAGCTGGTCCAGCATGTAAGAAGTTTGCAAATCACCACTGCATCCTAATAACAAGTGAAAAATTGGAACAAACTAAAATATCAGCAACTCTTCTTAGATTCATAAGAAAAGAAAGGTCACAGGATGAATTTCTCTCCAAAATTGAAGAGATAGTCACATAAATACGAAGAATCATAACTTACGGAGCAAAAATCCACAAGCAGAAATCTCCATAGGAACCAGCGCTGGGGTGGGAAAATCTGAACTGTAATTGAGAAATTGCTGGAGGCTCAGTATGGACAACTCTGAGAGTTAAAAGCTCCAGGGGGACCTATTCACAGCACCCCCCATTCTGTAAGTTTTACCTCCAGAAGCTCGACTTGATTCTCACAGTGAATACTGGAGAAAACTAACTATTTTGAAATATGCCATAGCATTTTGTTCTTCTTAACACAGTCTGTCCTCAGGATAAGCTATTCAATCAGAGCCTAATCTGCTGGGGTTTTATCAGAGCCTAACTGACCTGGGGAAAGGGAACTACCCAACAACAGCCCACTCTAGGCATCCTACCCCACTTAAGGGGGCAAGTGTGGGAAACTGAGAAGCACTTGTGAAGGTCACAGTCCAGAGGCGTAGGCTTACTAAAAGCCGAGACCTACTCATAGGATAATGGAATGCTTCCCCTGCCTCCACACCTCACCACCACATAACTAAAGGCCCATTTAGAGCAGTTCATTTGACTTAGTACATTACATATGGCTATCAAGAAAAAATTGCAAGGCATGCTAAAAGGCAAAAACCACAGTTTGAAGAGGCAGAGCAGATATCAGAACCAGACTCAGCTATGGCAGGGATGTTGGCATTATCAAACTGGGATTTCA
Source organism: Indri indri (assembly GCA_004363605.1). Classification (NCBI taxonomy): domain Eukaryota; kingdom Metazoa; phylum Chordata; class Mammalia; order Primates; family Indriidae; genus Indri; species Indri indri. The sequence goes on along the minus strand of RJWJ010033877.1, from coordinate 8,019 downwards.
AAACAAATAGGATTAAGATGCTAAGGGCCATAATGGATAAAGTAGACAGCATGCAAGAACATACAAGCAATGTAGGCAGAGAGATGGCAAGTCTAAGAGAGAACCAAAAAGAAATGTTAGAGATCAAAAATACCATAACAGAAATGAAAAATGCCTTCAATGGGCTTATTAATAGACCAGATGTGGCTGAGAAAAGACTCTCTGAGCTTGAGGACACCTCAATGGAAACTGCCAAAACTAAAAACAAAGGGAAAAAAAGGCTTAAAAAGACCGGAGTAGAATCTCCAAGAACTGTGAGATAATTACAAAAGGTGTAACATGCACATAATGGAATATCAGACAAAAAAAGAGAGAAATATTTGAAACAATAATGAATGAAAATTTCCACAAATTAATTGTAGATGCCAAACCAGAGATCCAGAAAGCTCAGGGAACATCAAGCAGGGTAAACACCAAAAAACTACACCTAGACATATCTTATTCAAACTATAGAAAGTCAAAGATAAAGAAAATATCTTGAAAGAATCCAGATGGGAAAAGAACACTTTGCCTGCAGAGGAGCAAAGATAAGAATTACATCTGACTTCTCTTCAGAAATTATGCAAGTAAGAAGAGAATAAAGTGAAATCTTTAAAGTGTTGAGAAAAAAACCCCACCAACCTATAATTCTGTACACAGTAAAATTATCCCTCAAAAGTGAAGGAGAAATAAAGACATTCTTAGATAAACAGAAAATGAGAGAATTGATTACCAGTAGACCCACCTTCCAAGAAATGTTAAAAGAAATTCTTTAGAGAGAGGGAAAATTATAGGTCAGAAACTCAAATCTACATGAAGAAAGGGAGATATTTAAGAAGAAGTAAATTAAGGTAAAATAAACACTTTTGTTCTTATTCGTAATTGATCTAATAGACAACCGTCTATTCAAGATAATAATAGCAACAATGTACTTGCTTATATATGCTTATGTATAAGTGAAATGAATGACAGCAATGATACAAAAGAGAGGGAAAAAAATTAGGATTATTTTTTATTCTAAGGCATTTACACTAACCATGAAGCAGTAAAGTGTTACTTGAAAGTGGACTTAGTTGTAAATGAATATTGCAAACTCTAGGATAACCACTAAAAAACGTAAAAAGTATAACTGCTAAGAAAGGAGGGAAAATGGAGTTATATTAAGTGCTCAATTAAAACCACAAAAAGCAAAACAAGAGCAGAAGACAAAAACAACAAAGAAAAAGAGCAGTAAATAAAAACAGTAACAAATATGGTAGCTATCAATCTAACCATATTAATAATCCTTTTGAATATTAATGGTCTAAATACATCAATTAAAAGACGGAGATTGTGAGAGTGCATCAAGAAACAAGACCCAACCATATGTTATCTAAAAGAAACTCACTTTAAATATAAAGACACATGTAGGTTAAAAGTAAATGGATGAAGAAAGATATGCCACTCTAAAACTAATCAAAATAGGGTGGAAGAAGCTACATAAAAAGACAGAGCAGACTTTAGACCAAGGAAGTCTTATCGGGGATAAATAGGGACATTGCATAAGGATAAAGGGGTTAATTCTCCAAGAAGACATAACAATCCTTAATGTATGTGTACCTGGCACCTGAGCATCAAAATACCTGTAGTAAACACTGATAGAATTGCAAGGAGAAATAGATGAATCCACTGGTATAGTGGGAGAATTCAATACCCCTCTATCAGAAATGGACAGATTCAGCAGGCAGAAAATCAGTAAAAAAAATAGTCAAACTAAAAAATGCCATCAATCAACTGGATACAATGGATAGCTCTAGTCTACTTTATCCAACAGCAACAGAACACCCTAAAAATTCTTCTCAAGTTTGTATGGAATATTTGCCAAGATAGACCACATTCTGGACCATAAAACACACCTTAACAAATTTAAAAGAATAGAAATCATACAATGTCTACTCTCAGACCACAGTGGAATTAAACTAGAATCTATAACAGAAAGATAGCTGGAAAATCCCCAAATACTTGGAGATTAAACAACACACTTCTAAATAACACAGGGTCAAGGAAGAAATCTCAAGAGAAATTAAAAAGCACTTTGAACCAAATGAAAATGAAAATAGGACTTATCAAAATTTGTAGGAGCCAACAAAAGCAGTGCTAACAGGGAAATTTATCACATTGAGTGCATATATTAGAAAAGAAGAGAGATCTAAAATCAACCACCTAAGCTTCTACCTTTGGAAACCAGAAAAAGAAGAAAAAATTAAATCCATGGTAATCAGAGGAAAAAGTAATATAAATTTGAGCAGAAATGATTCTAAAGTTTATATGAACAGGTGAAAAAAACCAGAATAGCCCAATATTGAAGGTGGGCTAAAGTTGAAGGATGACACTACCTGACTTCAAGACTTATTATAAAGCTACAGTAATTAATACAAAGTGTAATTGGTGAAAAAATATACAAATAGATCAGTGGAACAGAATAGAGAGCCCATAAATAGACCCACATAAATATAGTCAACTGATCTTTGAAAAAGGGGCAAAAGCAATACAATGGAGCAAAGACAGCCTTTATAACAAATGGTGCTGGAACAACTGGACATCCACACGCAAAGAAATGAATCTAGACACAGACCTTCTACCTTTCCCAAAAATTAATTCAAAAGAGATCACAGACCAAAACACAGAACTATAAAACTCATAGAAGATAACATAGGAGAAAATCTGGATGACCTTAAATTGGGCAAGGACTTTTTAGATGCAATATCAAAAGTATTATCCATGAAAGGAAGAATTGATAAGCTGGATTTCATTAAAATTAAAGATTTCTGCTCTGCCAAAGACACTGTCAAGAGAATAAAAAGACAAACCACAGACTGGGAGAAAATATTTGCCAAAGACATATCTGATAAAGGACTGGTATCCAAAATATACAAAGAATTCTTAAAATTCAACAAGACAAAATAACTGATTAAAAAATGGTCCAAAGAACTTAACAGATCCCTCCCCAAAGAAAACATATGATGGCAAATAAGCATATGATGTTCCAAGTCCCATGCCGTCAGAGAAATGCAAATTAAAACAACGATGAGATACTGCTACGCAGCTATTAGAATGGCTGGAATTCAGAACACCGACAACACCAGCTGCTGGTGAGGCTGTGGAGCAACAGGAACTCTCATTTACTGCTGGTGGGAATTAAAATTGGTACAGACAATTTGGAAGACTGGTTGGCAGTTGCTTACAAAACTCGACATACTCTTACCATACGATCCAGCAATTGCACTCCTTGGTATTTACCCAAATAAATTGAAAACACGTTCACGTAAAAACCTGCACATGAATATTTATAGCAGCTTTATCATAATTATCAAAACCTGGAGAAAGCCAAGATGTCTTTGAATAAGCGAATAAATAAATAAACTGTGGTACTTCCCAATGATGGACTGTTTTTTTTTGAGACAGGGTTCTCACTGTGCTCAGGCTGGTGTTGAACCCCTGAGCTGCAGCCTTGGCCTCCCAGAAAGCTAGGATTACAGGAGTGAGCCACCGTGCCTGGCCGCAATGATGGACTGTTATTCAGTACTAAAAAGAAATGAGCTACCAAGCCATGAAAAGACATGGAAGAAACTTAAATGCATGTTGCTAAGTGCATTTAAGGTTACGTACTGTATGATTCCAACTATATGGCATTCTGGAAAAGGCAAAACTATGGAGATGGTAAAAAAATCAGTGAAAATCTTTTTCCAGGGCTGAAAGAGGAAGGAGGAATGAATAGGCAGAGGATGTTTAGGGCAGTGAAAATACTCTGTATGAGACTATCAATATAATGGTGGATACGTTCCCCAAACCCATAGAAAGTACACCACCAAGAGTGAACCCTAATGTAAACTGTGGACTCTGGATGATAACGGTGCATGCAGGTCCATCAGTTGTAACAAATGCACCGCTCCGGTAGGGGGTGTTGATAACTGGGGAGGCTGTCCGTGGGTGAGGGTGGGGTATATATGGGAAGTCTCTGTACCTTCCACTCAATACTCTGTGAACGTAAAACTGCTCTAAAAAATAAAGTCTATTTAAAAAGTAATAATACTAGCAGTATTTGGTTTTGATTGTGATATTATATGCCAGGCCCTTTACTTTTTTCACCTGGGGATATGTGTGTGTTGGAGGAGTGACATCAAAAATATTTTTGTTTTATTAAGCTTGGTTCTTTCTTCCCTCCCAAGTGGCTGATACAGGAAAATCTAACTTCCTTCTTTGGCTATCACCTTGTCTTTGGAAAACTCTGGCAGGACTAGAGGACACAGTGAACAGGCTCCCTAAACTACTATGCTTATGTGTTATAGAACATGTTAATTTGAAATCTGCAGTTACCAAAAATGTCATGCTAATTGGCTTACACATTAAAGGAAATTTATTGGCTCACATGCCTGAAAAGCCTGGAGATACCACGCTTCAGTCATGGCTTGATCCAGCAGCTCTCTGACAACACCAAAGACCCAGTTGCTTTTCCTTTCTCCTCCCTGCCTCCTACAACACGCATTTCCCCAAATGGCCACAAGATGGCTGCAAGTAGCTATCAGTGCTAAGTAGTTTCTAAGGAAGCCAGAAGTCCTTTCTCCACAATCCTCCAGAAGATGTGTCTTTGTCTTTGAGTGACCCTAACTAGGTCGTATGTCCATCTCTGGCCAGTCACAGGGTGGGGTGGGTGTACAGATTGCCTCAAGTGGGTCAAGGCCCGTCCCTGGAACTGTGTGTGAGGGCAGCTTCCCTTCAAGCACACGGGCTGTGTGAATGAGGGGTGAACAGACTGAAATCAGGGTGCTGAGTCAGAGGGACTGGAAGACACGTGCTCCAAAATGGCATATTTCCTCAGGAGAGGAGCCCCTTCCCTTTCCTTGCTCTGGCCTTGGAGGGGGAGACAGACTCAGGGGCTCAGTGAGGAGAGGGTGGGGCCGCAGGGAAGTGAAGCAGGTGAAGCCTGTCTCTAGTCTAGCCCTGGGGCTGCCCCCGGGCCCCAGCTCACCTGGATAGGAGACCAGGTTTGAAAGCAAGACCCTACTAGAAACAGACGGGGTGCATCAACCAGAATCCCTGTCTCTGTGTGCTTTAGGGGTCCCATGCAGTAGCAGCAGCGGGCAGCGGAGAAGCAGCCGGTGTCGCAGGGGTTGAGATTTAGGACGCTGGGCATCTTCTCACCATTAGCACCACTAACTGTGAAACATGCACCTGCAGACCAATATTAATATTCACCAGCTTTGTGACAATAACTCAATACTTTAACTTTTCTGTTCCTTCTTTTCTTCATATGTAAAATGGGAATAATGTGACGATAATAACCTCTTTGCCTAATTTGCGTTGAAAAAAGAAGGAGTGCTTCTGTTCTTTGTCTCATGTGTTTGGCACGGCCCATACAAGCGTTGTGCTTCCATCCCCAGCCTTCTGGTGTCCCTCCCTTCCCCCTTACTGCTCCTCCCAAAGGAGGGAGGATTTGCACGTTTTATTGGTAGCCACTTAGTAGTCACCCTAGAGGGCAGGTTCGTAGGGAGTGTTGAAGGTCGGCACTCCTGCTTGGCACAGCCCCCTGCGCCTTCTTCCTTTCCAGTGGCTGTGGGTCGGCAGACCAGGCAGTACCCATGTGTCCTTCCATCCCACTTCTTGTAGTGAAATTGGTAAACTGAGCCAGAGCTTCTTGTGGCATCTGCTCAACTCTCTGACCACAGGTAACCCTGAGAGTGCAGCTTCCAAATCTAGATGTGGGATTGGAGAGAGGAGACTCCACTTTGACATGGGCTCGCCACCCCCAATTCAGCTTTAACCAGACTTTTCCATTAGAATATTGGGTTATGTCCTGCCATGTTTAATAAAGTGAGTTCTCTTTCCCAGGTGGCTACTGATCTTTGTGTATGGGCTTCTTTGGCGGGGACTTGAGTGAGGACTTGGGGATGAGGGGAGGAGAGAAGAGGGAAATAGATACCAAGGCCTATCCTACTCCACTAATACCCTGCTGAGTTGTAGAGACGAGATGAAATTACATACACGGAAGTATTTTAGAAGTTAAAACTGAGCACAAAGCTAGGGCACTGCTATCCTCCCCACTGTTGATGTAAGGAGTGATGCACTCTCCTGGGAATTGGCCCTTACAGATGTCAGTCTGTGAGGAACATTCTCATCTCAGACACCAGAACCTTGATTGGTAGCTAGGAGATTTTCTCCTCCCAGATGTGGTCTAAAAAAACGTGTCTTGACATAAGACGTTGAGCTGGCATTGCCCAAAAGTTGACTGATTTCCCAACTTGGAGGAATAATTAGTAGCAGATCCTTTCTTCTTCCTCCTCTACAAGATAACATATCTTCTTGTTAAGGCTGCTTCCTTCCAATGTTCTTTGAATTTCAGCATCTCCTGGGACTTCAGTCTCTCTACTAAGGGGTCTTCTAGCTTAGAAGATATCTTGTCTTAACTCTGCCTTTTCCCTTTAGCTACACTCACTCTTCCTTTCACTTCCCTTTACCATCCACCCACTTATTCCTCAGCCCCAAAATGATTTTCATGCCCATGGCTATACTAAGTTGCTTTCTCTATTGTCACCAATGATGCCATCATCATTGAGTTCAAATTCAAAGGTCTATTGTTAGTTCTCATCCTACTTGCTGTCCCTGCCGTTGTTGTTCATCATCTTTTTTTAAATGAAAAGTAAGTGGTGTGTTTATGTCATGATTCTATTAAAATCTACTGGAGAATGCTGAAAACAAGCTCTGGCCAAATTGCGCATCAATCAAATTAAGGCGTCAACGCAGAACAATGGCCTTCCTCCATGGAAAGACATCCTATCCACTTTAGGGAAGAGCTGGACTGGGGGTTAGGAATAGGAAGACCCTCATCTAGAGAACACAAGACCTGAGGCCCTTTTGTTGTTCAGTTATTAAAGTCACCCAATCTCTTACTCATCCTCTTGACTTTTGCATCTCTAAAATCTCCTCCAAGATAACTTTAGCATCATCAGCCTCTGTATCAGTGAAAATCGTACATACTAAATAAGCTTTCAAATACTAGGAGATTGTATTATAAATAAGGAGATTCTAAAATAAGATTTAAAAAATTCAATCCATCCCATGGTCTTTTCTATAAAACTATCATTGTTCACAGATAAGGACAGTGTCAAGGACTTGGTGTAGCTCTTGATCTCCTGCACAGAGGTACCAAGATTCTGGGCAGTTTCTTCTACTGATTTATCATCTAAACCAAAATGATTCTGGTAAAGCTTCAAGTACTTCTCCTGTTCTGACACATCAAAACCATGGAAGGGGGTGGAGGACAAAGATGTGGACTTTGGAGCATCCAGATCTTCTCCTTGAGCATCTCTCTCTTCATCTCAGTAGAAGCATCAGACCAGTTGGGAAACTGGAGCACAAAAGTTTGGCACTTGTGGACAGGGAGCTCTTTCAGCAGCATTTCCTCCAGTCTTGGGAAATCGACGTCATCCAGGTCAAAGTTGGAGACTGAGAAGACACACAGTTCAGGCACTCCAATGTCACTGAGATTAGCCAAGAAGTTGCCTCGAATGTGCTGCAGGACTCTCTTTTTTGAAGGACCTGGGTTTTCTTTTCTTTTCATTATGGAAAATCATTGTCCACCTTGGTTCTAACAGAGTAGAACTTCTTCCCTATCTCCTTGATTTTCTGGGCCAAAAGAGCCTCATTTAGGCTGAACCAGGAAGAAGAAATGATAAAGAAGTTATAGTTAGCAAACATGCCATTTCCGGGTAAGTGTCTAGAAGGAAACTTGGGGTCCCAGTTTTAGGCAGGTCCCAGAAGGTCACATTGGGATATATTGGATGTTGATAGGGACTTTTCTTCACGGTGGTCTCCACAGCCCCAACACTAGCTGACCCCTTCTCTTTATGGCTAAGCCCTCGCAGTGCATTAATGAAACTGGACTTCCCAGTCCCAGACTGTCTGGTCACAGCCACATGCAGAGAATCATTCTCAGTTTCTGCAAGTGATTCCTCAATCTTGTGT
>RJWJ010033876.1:0-17617 GCA_004363605.1 Indri indri | reverse complement strand
TATTGCTCCATTTTATCCTCATCAGTTGTATTTTATTATCAAAAATATCTTTCCATCATGTTCATACTTAGAGTTCCAACTCTGCCCTCAAATTGGCACATATATTCAAATTATCACATAGAGACCTTGTATAAGTAAAATAAAATGTAAATACTGTATTCTTTATCTTTTGTTTCTCTCACCATATCTTCAGGTTGTGGTATGATCTTTTAGCCGGTTTCTCTTCTGGTTGTTAATTGAATCTGCCTCATGTCAAGTTGCTGCTATGTGATATGCCAAACCCATTGCTCATTATGTTTCCACGTCACCTCATTTCTTTTCATAGAGTGGTATGGAGAAGGTGTCATGAGGAAACAGAGGCCCACTGAATAGCAGTATGAATCCAGGTCTTCCTAATTATAAAACACAAATGAATGTGTTATATTTTTTGTCCCAAGGAATCTGTGTGGGGCAAAAACACAACAACACAATGACTTACCCTAGTAGGTAAAAAACAGGACTTTAGAACCAATTGACTATGATTATGAGAAAAAGAATGATTAAGAAATAGCTTTAAAAAAAAAAAAAAAAGACCTTGCCAGACTCTGTGGAAAGGAGGGGTGAAGGGAAAGAAACAAAGAAATCTCATCTTTTTATTCTTACTATATCACAGCAGAAATGGAAAGAAATAAGACCATGAGGTCAAATTAGAGTTTCAAGTGGTGAGTGCCCTAAATCTTAGACCCCAACACACATTAATAAAGGCCTGACCTGGATTCAAAAAGGGAACAACAGGCAGACTGGTTTTGTTGGCACACAATCATATTTTCCCATCACATAATAAATTTCCCCTGATGCAAGAACATTTAAGAGATTGAGTGAGGGCCTTCATGGCTATTCGAGGTAATTTAATGCCAAAATTTATTCCTTAAAGAGGTTCGCAAGCAATACAATATCAAAGACTTGCACAGGTGTGCACAAAGAAAGCTTTCATGTCAAACATTTTTGCATCCTTTTCATTTCATGTCATCAAGGTCCACTTTGAAGCCTCTTTCCAGGAACCATGACAATTAGTATTTGGCATCTGATGTAGATTTTTTTTTTTTTATTTCCCTGTTTGGAGTTAGTAGCTCCCTGGTTTGTAGAGCATGAGAAAGAAATCTTGCTGCCTTCTGCACCAGTTTCAAACAGAGCAAACCCTGCTATGATTTAAATCTTTTTTGTGCAAATCCTTTGAAGTCATAGAAATGATAACAATAAAAGTACACATGAATAGAAACATGCAAGGTAGAAAAATGATGCAAACTCAATATAGTAAAATATCTTTAATCCCAATACTAAAAAACAGTTTGCATTTCTCTTTATATTTTTGATAATAGGGGCTCTATGAACAAATATTCATCCTGATTTTTACTTAAAATTCCATTACTTGATGCCAAATATATTGTGTTCACATGGGTCTTCTCTAGTCAAATATATAAGTCATTGAAATGTGGAGAGAGGCAAAGAATAAATCTTTTGGAAGCACAATTTAGAGTTTTAGGACCAACAGGAAGTCAGAATTTCAATTTGCTCTTTATAACCAAGGCCTTTGCATTTAGAAAATAATTCAAGGTTCAACTGGAGAAACGATACCATTTGATCTCTCCTGGTGTAGTTCATCTTCACTATTTTGATACTGATAAAATTAGCTTCTTAGTGCTTCAGGCTAGATTTTTTTTCTATCTTCCTTCAATATTCTTCACTTTAAAAGAGTCATCTAATTAGTTATTTTACATTAGGCCATGGATAGTAGATATTTAAACCTGAGCCCCTTACGGTAATATCCCTGAGTATTCTCTCTCTCTCTTCCCCCAATCCCTGCTTACTTGCTCAAAAATAATCTTTCTGTCTCTGTCTCTCTCCCACCATATACATACCTGTCTCTCTCCTTCCTTCATGCATTTTTCCTCTAAGGGCTGAGTGGGAGTTGGTGTTCCATCTGTTCTCTACAGGGTATTGATTATAAAAGTCCCTCACCTATGGAAGTCATTTGGAATCCTCTGCTCCACCTAGTGTTGGAAGGACTGATTTTACACTTCAGGAGGGGGGCAGCGTGCTGCTGGGAGCGCAAAGGAAACAAAGAAATGATCAAGACATCTAACTTGCCAAAGTCCCTTTCCTTCTCTTTGCGTTCGTTTCCTCCTGTGTATGCCACGGACAGGTGGCTGGGCTGGTTAATCTCCAGGGTCCTTCTCTGTGGTACCAATATCCTATGGTGCTTGAAACTGGGCTGCTCCTTTTCAAGGGAAGATCAGAGGCAGATCTGTAGGAAGAGGAGGAGAGGTGAAAAGGCATTGCCCGCCATTGTCCCTGTCTGGTAATCGAGACGTTGCAACTGGCCTTATGAGAGCTGTCAATCCGAACTTTTACTCACAGAGCAGTCCCAGTAGAAATGCAGGAATCTAACATTTGTATCTAAGAACATTGATTCGGCAGCTCAAAAACGTAAAAATAAAAATCTTCCCAAAAGGCATTTCACCTTGAAGTATTCTCATCTTCAGCTGAGTGTGTCTCTGTTACTCTGGAGCAGTGCTAAGGGTTCAGATGTAATTTTGCATTTGGCATGAAGCCAGCCCTCAAATCCAAGAGGGAAGTCAGAGTTTAGGCTTCCTTAGGCTTCCCCTGTCACCCCCACTGCTGAGTGGCTGAAATTTATTGTTTTCCCATTCAGGGAGAGATGATCCAATTTGAGCCCCAGGCAGTTGCCGTGGCTCCTTTGTTGGTTCCCCAGCTTGACAGTGGCCTGCTATGGTCAGACTAAAATGTGTCAGTAGCAGCAGTTTCTGCCATCCCCCTGGCACAGCCCTGCCATTCTCGAGCCACCGAGGGCATCTTGCACAAAATGCTTCCTGACAGAGGGGCCCCTGTCACACAGAGAGATCAAGTGGCAGGGTGCATAGGGGTGAGAGGATTTGCTTAAAGGGGGAAGCTAAATCTGTCCATCAGCATCTTTCCCTTATTGAGCTGGTAACTGCAGAAATGTCAGAGTAAGACAGGCTTTCAGGAAAGCTACCTTCCCCTGGCAGTGATGTGCGTTCATTGTGCAGACTTGAGGTGATCTAGTATAAACCTATGCTAAGCCCGAAAGCCCAGTGTCATTGTGCCATTGGCAGAGCAAAGACTGCATAGTCCATGCCTTGGGAAGAGGAAAACATGAAGGTGACGGTGACGCATAGACTTAGCCATCACAGCATCTGTGTGACCATGCAAAATGGGCTTTCCAGTTTCTAAGGCCTCCAGCTGCACTACAGACTGTAAGAAAAAGCTTTGTGCTTTGTTTTGCACAGGCTGAACAATATCCAATTCAGGGAGATTTGGTCTGGTGAGGGGAGGGGAGGAGGGTCCTATTTTTCACCCATCCAGTGTATCTATCTCCCTCTTCTCCCTGGCATCCTCACTGAGTGAGGAGTGGGGAGCCTAAATCTAGAAGGCAGGAGAGTCAGGAGAAATTCCCAGACACTCAGAGAAATAACAGCATTAACTAAAATTGTGAAATAGGATAAGTCTGTCCTACCACATTCTAGACTCCCTATTTTGTGCCTTTGATCGTTAGTTTATTCATTCATTCAAACATGCATTAAATCACTCAGTAAATTGTTGAGTGTCTACTATCAGTAGGTCCTGAATCTAGAACAGTGAATAAGAAACAACCAGGACAATGCCTTTCTAGAGCTTCTTACAAACTAATGAAGAGCAAGCAAAATACAGATTGCAGGGAGTGCTGTGAGAGGAATAAATAGGCTGATGTGGTTATTGGAGGTGGTAGGGAAAGGGTGAGCTGCTTGGAATTGGGAGGATGGAGAAGGCTTCTGTGAGGACAATAAAAGGCTTAAATAAGAAAATGACCTACCATGGGAAAGGGGAGAAATAAGGGAAGAACATTCCAGGTCCCTGGATGTTGTCACATTCTCAGATGCCCAAGGACTGAGTGCTTTTCCTGGTATTCCTGTTTCCTTCCTCATCCAGGACCTCAAGAATCCAATTTTGTCTTCATTACTTTCTAACTGTGTTACCCTGGGCAAGTTTCTTCACCTCCTTTGTCTGAAAAATGGAATAATAGAAGCTATGGGCTACATATTGATGGTTATTTCAATATAAAATAAAAAACTAGCACAATGCCTGGCACTTTGTAGGGGCTCAACAAATCTTAATTCCTCTTCTCATACTTCTCACTTAGTTTCCATCATCACACTTTATTTCAGATTCCTAACTAAATTAAACATGGCAACTCTTCCTAGAGACGGTAATATTTTAAGAGGATCTAAATGGCACAGTGTCGATTCTGGTCCTCTGTCTGGGAAGAGTTGTGATTGGGAGCGGGGTGGCATGGAAGAGTTTCCTGGGTTCTGGAAGTCAAACCTGTTGACAGTCTCCTACAATTTATATGAAGCCCCAGAAGCTGGAAATCCTAGTTTTCAGCCCTGTCATTCTTTGTCTTTGGGTGGGTAAGATCGAGGTGACTCATGCTTGCTTGGGAAAATGGTAACATTGAAGAATAGTTGTTATAAATGAATACACACAAACACATACAAATACACAATAGCCAAAAGGAAAATATCCCAAACGTTAAGTGTGCTTAACTTCTCCATTGCCACAGATCACTCTGCCCTACCTGAAAGTGCCACACTGTGTCCCTTTGCTGTCCTCAGCTGGCTATCAACCAAGGTGTTAGCTGATAAGAGATTCTTACCGAGGATTTCCCCTGTAAGGTTTTACACCTGTCATGAAACTTGTTTAAAACTCACTTTGCACACCTTATTTAAATTTTATTGTGTGAAAGAATTTCTCCTGGGATGAATTGGGATTTGTAACAGGAAGCACTGTAGAAAGAAAGCAACCCGTGAGCACAAAGCTGTCCTAATAGGAGGAAAATGGGGATAACTGACTCTTTCTTGGAAAGAAGGTGTACAATCCCTTTATTCTGATTGGAGACTCTTGGTCATGAGATTGTAATTCCTCCCTCGAAAGTTGGCAGTTATCTACCAGCCTTGTCTTCCTTCTTCTTGTGAGATAGGGAATAAATGGGTCTAAGTGATGTACGTGGGTTTTTTAGTAAAATTCTGACGTCAGCTGAGACTAACCTCTTCCTTAACACTCAGATTTGATTTCATGGACTCCACCATTCTGGGTACTGTTAGAAGTCCAACAACCTTCCTAAGATACAGACTCTTGTGGAGTTTGCATTTCTACAAATCTCCAGGCTCTCTACTTCCAACTTGTTGGTATTTTCTTATTCTCAAATCATTTTTCTGTGATTATTTCCTTGTTTTTTCCTGGTATCTATCCCATCACAAAATCTTCTTGATCTAGTTTTTTCCGTTCTGCTCCCACTCAGAAGAGATAGCCTGTGTAGGGCATTTTATTGGCACTCTGTATAAAAAGAGGACACATTTGAAATCTCGGTATTTAACATTATTCTTTCTAAAATTTTCTTAGCCATTTCCAAGAACACAGGCTTCATTGTTCTTCATGATCCTATGAGCCAATTTGAATACAAACATATCAGCAATTCCTCTTGTGTTCATGTAATTTATCTTCCAACTCAGAACACTTTTGAGTGGACAACAGCCATAAACTAGAACTGTCCCAGGGAAACTGGGATGTATTTTCACCCAAATGATTTTTGCTACTGACTTCCCCCACGTGTTACTAATGTGCTCTAGTTTTGATTCAGTTCCAGTCTCATTTTTAACACTCTAAGTTCCATCTTCTGTTAGTGATCTATATTTCAATCTTTTTCAGGAATTCCTGACACTCATCTCTTGACCCCTCTCAAAGACTTTGACTTGCACTGCTGATATCCCAAATTCAGGCTACTTTTAGAGTGATATCCAACCTCAAGGACAACCACAAGGCCTGAAATCTAGCCCCAGATCAGGGATAGAAGGGTAAAGAGTGAGGTCTGAGGAAGGGTACAAAGTAAAGCTGGCCTTTCTGAGATGCACATTTTCAACATGAAAGCACTTCAAACAGCATGTTTCTCTTCCCTCTCATTATCTCAACCTTTCAATGAGCAAAATAGGCTGTGCAGAGTTTCTGATTGGTTTTATAATGAGATCATTATCCTAGCTTGATCATGGCATGGAAGCCACTTTCCAGGCCATAAACCGCCATGTAGAACTGGAGGTCTTGAAAGAACACACCTGAACAATGGTGAGCCTCCTGGTAATGGCCTCTGCTGTCCCCCTTGGTGACAGATAATGTGAGGTGACTGAGTATTACAGGAAGAGCATTCTAATGTGTAAGCCCAGCTGTTTGACACATTTCTAGGGATGTGAAAAAAGAAAAAAACAAACAAAACAAACATTTGAGAGTTTTTTGTTTTTTTTTTAGCCAAACAGGGATTGCATGTTAAATTCATGATTGATAATTACAAAGGAAAAAGCCCTCAAATGCAATAATTAATGTCCAATTTGCCTTTAAATGGCCTGAAGCAAGTCTGATGGCCATTGCAATCCAATGAAATGATGACTTTTAAAAGAGGAAAAAGAAATGGCTTGATTAAATTCATTCTTCCCTCACCCCAGTATGTGCATCTACACTTTTCCCTGGATATCACCAAATTTGCAAAGTATAATTAAAAAATAAAATAATATCAATTTTTTTCTAATTTTAAAGCTAACATTCTTACTAGTGTGCAGTAGCATGCAGTAGTTAATAGCTCAGGTACTGAGATCAGACCCCCCGGGTTCAGATATCTGCTGTGCCATCTACTAGCTTAGCAAACTTCCTAACTTCTCTATTCCCCATTTTTCTCATGCACAAAATGAGAGTAATAATAGTATTAATACCTACCTGCTCCAACTGTTGTGAGACCTAAATAAGTTAATATAGGTAAAAAAGTTCTTAGAATGGTGTACGATAAGTGTTCAGTAAATGTTCACAACAAATACAATTGTAGAAAACTCAAAATACAGAGACAGGTAAAGCTGAAAAACACATAAACAAACAAATCACCTATTAGAGCTAAGCACGCACATTTGGGATGCTTTCATTTTGGGTATTGTATATTTGTATGTGTTTGTGTATATTCGCGCGTGTTTGTATATCTGTATCATACTGTAAATGTGGCCATTTATCTTTTTTTAAAAAAAACTAAACATTGCCATTGAGCATTTTGCATACAATTAGAATTATTTTTATACTTTTGGGGGACTGCATAAAATTTTAAAATAAGAAAATTATTTGTGTTCTGTGGCATTTAGTGTGTAAAATATCTTCATTAAGTAAGGAACTAAGCTTAAGTTGAGAGAATAAAGAGAGGCAGTAATTCAGTAGAGTAACTCTTTTATTGATGTTTATGTATACCCTGAAGAACCCAGAGGTTATGCTTTTTTGTTTCCTCTGATGCTAAGGGCAAGGGTGGTATGTGAGATTTATATCTGAGAGGCCAGGATGAACAGGGCAGGGGGAGAAGAGAGAGGCATAGTTTGGGAAAATGAACATCATAATATTCATCTCATAATAGTGTTATGAGGATTAAATTAAATAAGACTGGGCATGTAATGTGTTTAGCAGAGTGAGTATTTAATAAATTGCAATTAATATTGTTATTAATAATACTTTTACTTATTACTTTAGAGAGTATATTTTAAATGCCTTCAAATTAATAGGCAGAAATAAATTTGAACATTTGGGTTTACCTCACTCTGACTCAGTCTTTCTAATAAGAGAGAGGCAGAGAGCATCAGGGATGGAATTTCCCAATGATTACATTTCCTCACATTAATGAATATTCAATCACTCTTATTTCTTGTCCACCATTTGGAGATATGAGAGGAGAAGGAATTGGCCACCAGAGGCCATCCAAAGGGGCAAGCGGAATCCGAGTCCTGGGGCGGGCTGTGCTTGGGTAACCAGCTCTGGCCCTGATGGGCAAAGCTTCATTTCCCTTCCTTCTCTTTCCTATTGTTCATTTAAATGCCACCCTGGCTTTCTCATCTTACTCCCTATTAAGCTCTCTCCTTATGGTTGGCTAAGAATGGACCAGAAATGGATTTGCTAACTATTCAATTACCCACATTATCTTGCTCTGTTGCTATCAAACGAAGCTGAACTAGCCTCGCTCTCAGATAGTGTGTGGCAAGATAGCAAATTCTATTTTCCTTAGCTCTGTATGACATCCAAGATTGTCATCTACATGAGAAGTCTATCACAGAGCACATTGCCTATATGGAATGTGAACCCTACCCTGACCCTATTTTCCTATATTTGTAGCTGACCCTATAAGCCTGAGGAAATAGAGGTTAAGCCCAAGAAAAACTATAGGAGAGAATTATTTGCACTTATCTTCAAGTGAAGTGTAGGTAAAGTATAGAATTTTAACTTCAAACTCACTGGAGACAAAGCAGGAAAAGTTCACAATATCTTTCTTTTTTTCTTCCCTCTCTTTCTCTTCTCTTAACTCTTCTTCCTCCCAGCAAATATATTTAGTGTCATGTGTGGCACTCTCAAATAGGGGAAAGGAGGGAAGGAGGACTTTATTTTGATCCCATCTTGGAGAGAAAGTGGTGTGGTGGGATGGTAATGAAACATCTTAGATTGAGGCACATAGGGAATATTTTTCAGGTTGACCGTTTTTTTTTTTTTTTTTTTTTTTTTTTTTCTTTTTCAGGCTGACAAAAAAATCTTAAAATATTACTCAAAGGGTATTATTTTCCAGATTGCTATTGTCAGTACTACTGTTCCAGGATATGTAGAGCTAAAACTACTTGGTCAAATATGTTTTGCACATGTGATATGCACATATCCCCTCTGTGGGAATATTAACACAAGCACATTAACAGCTCTGGGGAGGAAATACTGCAATCACGAAATAGGCTAAATTTGCTTTCTCTACATAATCAAAGCTCACGTACCCCAGACTCTCCCCTGTGCCTCTTATCTCCACTCCCCTCCTTCCCTGCCTCTTCCTTTTCTCTTTCTTTCCTTAATTTCTTCTTTCTTTCCTTTTCTTACAGCAGACCTATTTCTCTGTTGTATGAACCAGCAAATTAGGGAACTTTGCTTTAGGCCTCCTTGCTGTCTCCCACCATCAATCACTCCCTGGCTCTGGCAGCCTCTTACTTCGATCCTTAACTTGCGTTTGCTTGCTTGTATGTGCATTACCTCACTAAAGATATCCTGTTAGACATATCGTGGAGGGGAGAGATGTGAATCAGAAACAAACATGCCATTGAGGAGCGTATAGTCTAAGGAGACATGATAAGACATGTACACAATTCTGAAAAATTCATGGTAGAAAATGATAAATCTCATTTGAGAATTGTAGATAAAGGGCTGCAAGTATTCAGAAAAAGGAGATATATACCTCTTGCCTTTTTGCTCTCAGTGACTACCAAGAAATTACTGAGGGAGATGATATAATTATCTTTCCAGGTATGGGCAAGGCTGGAATTATGAAAAGACTCATGTTATTTGTTCAGAATAAACAGAGTAATCGTGTACAGCAATCATGAAGTCAGGAGTAAGTTCCCTTTGACAGCGTTTCTATTCAATAGTATGCCTTTCCTTACCTCCCTCTCTCTCTTCCTCCCTTCTTCCCTCTCTCGATCCATCTATCCACTTGACTCTTCCCATCTTTTGGCTGTTCCAATACTTCATTGTATTTTTTTTTCTTTTTCCTTTTCTGCCTTCTTTCTTTTTTATGCTATTCCTTTTCATACTTAGTATGTCCCTTCCGTATCAAATATATGTTTTATTTACTCCTCAAAAAAGTACTGTGAGGTAGATATTTTAATTTTATGTTTTTAAAAGAAGCTAGGGGGAGGCCTACCAACTTGCCCAAGGCTTCTCAGGGAGTAATGGCAGAAGCAGATTTCAAACTTAAGTCCGTCCAATGTAAGTCTGCCCTTACGCACAAAATTCTACCTCCTATCTGTAGCATGTGCCATGACTGGACTTTCTGTGCTGCTGGTGGTCACAGTCAGAGGAAAAAGGATGCCCATCTCTGATCCAGTCCAATTCTTCAGCTGCTGAAGCTATAAAATGGAAACCTGTGGAGACTTTGGGAAACATACAAAGCATGAATTGTAGGATGTCATTTCCACTGGAAGGTATACACCAGCGTGTACCTATACACTACAGCAAACACAGACAGGTACACATGCATGCATGCAAACACCTCCTTACATTCATGAAGTTCAGTGGGAAAAAATCATTACTGCCAAGCATCCACTTGTTGGTCAGCAGAGGTGCAGAGACATACATAAAAGGGAGAGCTGCTCTAAGTAAAGAGTAAAGAGGAAATCAGCAGAGAGTTGAGATCAGATTGGGGCTGGCCATATTCCAATAGGAAATCATACCCAGAAAAGTTCTCTTTTACATGGTGCCTCAGTTCTATTGACTTGGTTCATGTCACATAGAACAGACTTCTGGTAATGCTGCCAGAGTCCCTCCCACTAAGCAAATGCCCCCTCATACTACAGAACAGTGGATCTAAGAGGGAGAGGACAGGCTAGGAGGAGTTTTTCAAAATGTCCATGTCTGCTTCTAAACTAAAGGTGGAAATTGCTGAGCTCATCATCATATTAAGGTTTTCATTATCTTATTTTCAAAATAAAACAAAAAAATATTTCTTTCCATTTTCCCACATGTGCAGATGTGAATAGATTTGTGTTATAATATATGATTTTTGTTGTAAAAAGATTCTTTAAGAAATGATACCTTAGTTGATTTGATAATTATGTTATTTGGACCATACACAAAAAATCAAGTTTTAAATATTGAGTTTTAGAAATCAAACAATCTTTAATCACTCCTTTACTGTAATAGTTGTGGGTTTTTTTTTTCAGATTTTAGGTAATTGACAATGGATTGTTGTAATTGTCTATTTAATTGGTTACAGTTCATTTCCAAAGTGTCACTTTTGAGGAAAATGTATCAAATAACAACTGATTGAGAGAGTTTGACACATCTGTCTATTTATATATCTATCCATCCATCCATCCATCTACCTGTCATCTGCTCACACACACATTCATACACACACAGAGGAAGACAGAGATTAACATTATTACTAGCCACATGTGACTAAAATGTTCAAAGTAGTCTTTCTTATTCAGCTCCTATATTTAATCATAACACCTTCATCTTCACATTATGAAGTTGTATGTTCTAATTTTACCTAGCGATGCCTTGTTTTGGAGTCCTGTCTTCTCTCTGCTGCTGGTGTACCATATTCTCTCAATGATCATTAAACTGACATTTCCAGGGCACCTGCTGCAGGCACAGGTCCCGATCTTTGTGCCTGTGGCCCTGCCCTTGAGGTTTGCTCAGTCACCAGGGAGAAGACAACGTAAGCTTGTGCTTACAGCACACTGTGATAAGTTACAAGTAAAGCAAGCCAAAAAATCTCATACCGTTTGAATGCTTTCTTCCAGGTCAGCTGCTTTGCTAGGTATTTTACAAGGGTTGCTCAATTTGATGGTCGCTATGGCTCTGGGGATGGGGGGTGGATATTATTTTTATTTTGCTGATGTGAAAACTAAGCCTCCAAGAATGTATTTTTTAGTGAATCCTCAATAGGAAACTCGACAGCTAGTACATTCAAATTTAGTATAATTCAAATAAGGGGCAGCTTTTCAAAAGTGTAAGTGATTTGGTGAATGACAAGGGTTGATGCAGGAAGTAACCTGGGGCTAGAAAGAGAAGAGCTATCACTGCTCCTTGGCCTGGAGAGAGAGAGAGAGAGAGGCAAAGGCTACCAGTAGCCAGAAGGAGAGAGTTATGCAGAGAAGGTCATCTTAAGAGCAATGATATTTGTTTGAAGATCATAGACAGCCCAGCAGACCTCACAGGGAGGGAACCAGGGGAATATATGGCTTGGCTTCACACTCCTCCCTTTCTCCAATCTCCTACCTCTGTCCCCCATGGGATGAAATTGATATAAATCTAGAGGGCAAAGGAGCCCATTGATTTTGTACTATAAGCCCTTGTCCCACCAGGGTGGAGAAGGGAGAGAGTGGATCTGGGGAGGCAAACATAAAACGCATGGGGCATATTTGCAGAAGGCCAGATAGCAGTTTAAGAATGGAATAATTAATCCCAGGTGTATTCCATAACTTTTCTACCTTACTCTTACCTTAAGCAGCAAATGGCCATGTCTACACCTGTAGGTTCCCGGCAGCTGTGGTTTGGCCACATTAACTGGCATTGTGTACCATTGCTTCTTTCTGATCCTTCATTTAGAGCACCTTCATGTTGCCTTGCCACTTCGGCTCATCATTTCACAACTGATCCTTCATCTACCTTCTATAAGTTTCCAGAATTGCCACAACCTCTCCATCTGCCCAAATATGTTTACCGAGCGAATGGATTTGCATTTCCAGACTCTTTGGAAGCTCACTTTATTTCCTCTCTGTTCTTTCCCTGCCTGGGGAGCACAGCCTCCAGATGTCAATAAGATGACTTGATGGAGCATTTGACTCACACCATTGATATCAGCAATAAAATACTAACTGATAAGCATAAGTTATACTTTATACCTTATATTTTTTTCAGGATCTGCCCATTTATTATAGCATTCATTTCTAACAGCAACTTCGCAAACTAGGCAAGCAATATACACCTCCTACTGTTCTACATTTGCCAAAACCAAAGTCTTTATTCTAATAACTAAACATTCAATGAAATTCAACAACCATCCTTAAAGCACCTACTATGTGCCAGGCTCAATTCTACCCATAAACACTTGCAGTCCATCAGTGGGGAGAAATACAGAGACAAATATCTCCGTCCTTGTTAAGTGAGGGAAAATGGAAAACAAACAATGCCAGAAAAAAAAAGTAAATTATAGACTATGGCTCAGTGAGATAAGTGCTATATGAAAAGAAAAACTGGAGCTGGGTAAGGGAAAATGGTAGTGGGAAAGATAAAGTATGCAATTTTGAACAAATTATTTAAGGAAGGCATTTTGAGAAAGTGACATTTGAGCAAAGACCAGAAAGGGAGAAGGATGTGGGCCCCATGGATATCTGGGGGAAGATGGTTCCAAGCAGAGAACAGGCAGGAGTATGCCTGGGTTATTCATGGAGCACCAGGGAGTTCAGTGTTGCTAGAAGCGAACAGTGAGGGAGAGAAGTCAGGGCTAAAGATAAAGAAGGCAGGAGACAGCAATGATATAAGATCTTCAGGCCTTTGGAAGAACTTCAGCTTTTACGCTGAGTAAGATGGGCAACCAATGGTGGGTTTTGACCAGAGAGGGTTCTGATTCACCTTATATTTTAAGTAAATATTCTCATTGTTTTCTTGAGAAAAATCTATGCCATGACAAGGGTAGAAACTGGCAGATGTATATTAAATAATAAATTTTATGATATAAAAAGACATTCTTAAAAGTGGAAGGAAAGAGTTAAGGACATGAAGTTGTCTTTTAAAACACCAATCTAATCATTTTATTCCCTTGCTTGAATATCATGCGTGGCTCTCTTTAACTGTCTCTCAATCGTTCATTCATTTGATTATTTAAAAAAAATGTTTCCTAAACAGTCACCATGTGCCAGACACTGTTCTAGATACTGACAATAAAACAGCGAACAAAACATATCGTCCCTGCACTCAATGGGCCTACATTATAGCAAGGAAGACAATCTGAAAGTACTCAGGTGCCTTTCACTACATAACGCCACTTGTGTTTTCTATCTCCATTCTTCATGTGTAGTCTTATTATACCACTTGACATTCTCAAAACATGAGAATGATTTCACTTCATGAGTAGCCAAACCTACTTGTTGAAACTGGGTGAATTTGGTCATATTTTTCTCACTGAAAAACCCTTGTTTTACCCCCATCCTCTTTCTCTACCAGGGAATATCATGTCATTTCACTTTCCCCAAACTCCCCAAACAATATATTTATATTGCTGGCATAGCTCTTGTGTCATATTGGCATAAGCTACGAATGTGAGTATCTCCATTAAGATCTCGGGAGCTCTGAAGGGCCAGCCTTCTTTATTCGTCACCCCTATAGCTCCAGCATCTAGCTCAGGCCATGGTACACTGTAGCTGAATGTGTGTCTACACTAGTGACAGGGTGAGGTGTTGAGGGAGTTAAGAAAGAATCAAATGACTTAGGAATGTGTTGGGGATACAAGATGGAAACATGTAAAACAATTAGAGAGCAGAGGACAGTATATAATCAAGGGCTGAAATGCTGCAGTCTGTGAATCTGTCGGAGGAGTTCTCATGTTCTGGAGGCTTTAAGGGAAGTAGTGGTGCTTTGGGATCATATAGCTTCCTGAAGCTCATCAAAGACAAGCCAGCCTTGACATGTAGCACGTACAAAGCAACATAAAGGCTCAGATTCTATGGGGCCAGACGGTGAGAAACTGCCGTCATTCTGCAGAGGAAGAGGTTGGTCTCGAGTTTGAGGCTGCCTTGATGAGACAGTCTCCAGCATTCCCTGAGAGATGAGGCCCTGATATTGAAATTTTTTCTCTCTGTGGCCTGCCAGTCTGGGTTTTGAAGGTGTTTTGTTTGGGTGGAAGGACTCAGCTATGACTAAGTGGAGGATTTCCCAGAAATAAGCTGATCTGGTTTTCTTGTTCACTGGGAAGGCTGGATGTTGAGTTGAGGCAGCAAAACAACCATTCCCCCGTTCTTGCCAATTTTTCTACAAATATTGAAATCATTTAGATTATCTAGACAACATAATAAATTTCCATTTAGTGGTGAATTTAGTAAGTGACATTGTTTTGTAGGTAAACCACAACAGGTAAATTTAACATCATCAAATCTGTTATGCAACCACTGCTTTATGTTGTTAGTACTCAACATGGGCAAGCGGTGATGTTTTGAAAGCTGGTAAACTGAAATTGCATTACATGGTAATGGTAGAACAAGATGTATTTATGTAGTTCTCTTTCTAACTATATTCTCGATCATCAATCCGTCCATCTCACTTTTTACATAATTACTGCAACATGTTATAATGGAAGAAGGAAGATTTGAGGTTGAAATTTGTAGATTTAGTACTACTTCTATCACAAAATAGCTCTGTGACTTTAATCAAGGCACTTGACCTCAGTTCCTTCTACTTTGAAATAGAAATACTACTTGTAATTATTTGACCTGTCCTCTGGGAGGAGCAAGTGAGGTAATCAGTAGGAATATAATTTATAAACTATGATGCAAAAAAAAATCCATTGATTATTGTTATTACTTTTGCACTTTTTTCTTTGTGTCTGTGAATAGCATTGTCATATAATCAAATGCTAGGCTGTCATTATAGTTATGGTGTAGGAAACAAATTAAACACCACTCCCATGGGACTCTTCCTGTGGCTCCTTCAGAAATATGGTTCCATGCAGAAAAAAGTTCATACACACATGCACATGGTATTGAGACAACACCTCCTTCAGATACATCATGAATTGTGTTTTTTTTCATAGCCTTCTAACAGGCTTGAGTGATAATTTTGAGAAGACATCTTTCATATTTGTCTAGGATTCTAGGATAAATCAGTTATACTGGGGATTTGGATTCTACATGTTAAAGTGACTCCTGATCTTCAATTTCATTTAAATCGATGAACTCTAGTGCAATAGTCAAGGCCAATAGAAGTAAATAGGTTTACTTTGTGTCTGCAATATATTTTGTGTGAGTTAAAGAATTAATTTGAGGTTTGTAGTCCTCACATACCACAAAAGGCATCAGTCTTGACAGTGAATTCTGTGAGCAGCAGACTCTTGAAATAATAAAATTATGATAGATTTAGCATTTATTGCATTTTTACTGTGTTCCAGGCAGTGTGCTAACACCATGCAAGCATCGTCTCTTAATCTTCCCATCAACATTTTGGGGTAGATACTATTGGTCCTCATTTTGGGGGGATTAAGAAAACTGGAGCTTAGAAAGGAAAGTAGCTTGTGTGAGATCAGTTTGTAAGTTAAGGGAGTCTGATCTTTGGGGTTGTCTGCCTTCAAGGCTTATGCTTTTAACTATAGTATTTTATTGCCTCCCACTTCAAAGAGAAGTAGGACACTTTACCAATAAACGTATTCATTGAATGCCTTGGGTTAGAAATACCTGTGATCAAGTTTCCCATCATCTATAACTGACCAAAACCATGACATCTACATGGAGCTGGTGGCAGAAAGTATTTTCTACTTTTACTATGTTTACTTTTTAAAGGATCTTTTGCTTTTCCTCTTTCTGAGGAGTGACACTTGTGTTCCACAAGTATGATCATCCAGATGCTAAGATCCACTGACATTTTGTTTCTATAATAATCCATGGACCTTTATAGACAGTCACACATTGAATTGTTTTCCTCAGAAGGAGTGGGTTAAAGGCATGCTTAGAGAAGCAAAAAGCAATCAAGTAAGCAAACAAAATAAAGAGCAATGTTTGGAGGTATTCTTCATTGTCTTTAAAACTTTGTTAATATTTTCCATTTAATGTTACCATTCATTAGTTTATCATATATAATTCAAGCTCCAACTCTTTGGTAGGCATTGGCCTCGTATAATGCGAAATGGCATGCAACCAGACATGCAGATCCTTGCCTCTTGGGAAATTTGCATTCTAGTGTGGAAAATGGCCTGTAACAGTAAACCAGATAAATTATTGTAGTGCTACAAAGAAAATGCCAACATAGTTTTAGTTCCCTAGGGCTACAGTAACCAAATGCCATAAGCTGCATGGCTTAAAACAACAAAAATTTATTGTCTCAGAGTTCTGGAGGCTAGAAGTTCAAAGTTGAGGTGCCAGCAGGGTCATGTTCCTGACTGCCCTGGTGAAGAATCTTTCCTTGTTTCTTCTCGCTTCTGGCATTTGCTGGCAGTCCTCGGTGTATCTCAGCTTGTAGATGCATAACTCCAGTCTTGTGGCTGTTTTCTCCTTACCTGTCTTCAAATTGTCTTTCCTCTGTGCATGTCTGTCTTGTGTTCAAATTTCCCCTTTAAATAAGGACATCAGTCATTTTTAATTAGAGCCCACTCTAATGACCTCATGTTAACTTGATTACCTCTATAAAGACCCTGTTTCCACATACAGTAAAGTTAAATTCATAAAGATGGGGGGTTAGGACTTTTGGGGGCACATACTTTAACCTATAACACAGAGTACTGTTAGTAGAGAGTGACTCCGCCATTAGATAAGATGGCACAGTCACGTGTAGAAGGCCCTTACAGCCCTTTTATAAGGCACAAACCATTCGTGAGAGCAGTGACCTCATGATTTAATCACATCCCCAAAGGCCCCGCCCCTTAAAACCACCACAATGGGGGGATTAAGTTTAAACATGGATTTTGGAGGGGACACATTCAAAGCATAGCAGGGTAGATGGTGAGACTTATTCAAGATCAATTAGCAAGTTAGTAGGAGGGAAAAGATCTAGACACTGGATCTCCTAAGTCCAGTGGGGAACCAATTAAACCAACTTTGTGATGCATGGTGGTATAGAAAGATGATTTTGACAAAGTCTGTATAAAGCCACTGGTGAGCTTGGCTGACTTATACTATAACAAATACTAACCTATCTCAGTTGATTTCGATTTGATAGATTAGATCAGTTGGAAGAGGTTGGGTTAGATTACATTAGGTCAAGCACAGGGTCAACTGCCACCTGAAGTGCCTCAATCAGTATAGGAAATTAA
>RJWJ010033875.1:0-17552 GCA_004363605.1 Indri indri | reverse complement strand
AGTCCCCAACTGATTACCCGGTAAGAGGGGACACCCCTTCCTCCCTATGTCCAGGGAGCCTGCAGGGGTCTGTGTCAGTTCAGGGTGCCAGCACCACCAAGGCCAGAGCCGGAGGACAGGCTGCAGACAACAGGTCAGGAGAGGGAGTCCCAGCTAGTGAGGAAGGCCCCAGGGCCATGTCGGGGGAGGGCAGGGAGCCCCAGACACCGCGGCCACCTGGCATTGGCCTGGGGTGTGTCTGAAATGAGGACAGACAGGCTACGTGGCCTAGGCAGGCAAAGGATTTCCACAGGAGATTGGGTGTCCACTGATCATCCTTTTGTAGCCAAAACACGCAGGTCTAGACAAGCCGGGTATTTGTCCTTGTGATGTGTGTTTGTTTGTTTGTTTTTAATCTCAGGTCCTTTTAAGACTGCATGGCATGTAGGGACTCTGCCAAACCGTTCAGCCATCCAATCTCCATCTCGCTGTCATTCTTCACCTCGTCAATCAAGACAGAGTGAGGGGAAGCGGGTGGGCCCCGGGAAGGCACATCTATTCCTCACGCACTGCAAAGGGAGCTGGGGCATTTTTACCAATTTCTCTTTTTCATTTAGCTGAAACTTTAAAAAGGTTTTTTTAAATTTAATTTTTAACAAACAAATAGTAATTGTACATATTCATGGGATACATAGTGATATCGTGATACACATAATGTGTAGTGATCAGGTCAGGTTAATTAGTACGTCTGTCACTCAAGCATTCATTCTCTGTGTTGGGAACATTCAATATCCCCCTCCTAGCTATTCGAAACTATATAGTGTTGCCAGCTATAATCATCCAATAGTGGTACAGAACACAAGAACTTATTAATAAATGACCCAGGAAATGCCATAAAGTGCACACCCAAGGTGAACCAAAGAGATTGATAGTCTTCTAACTAGTGTAAAAATATCGGGGTGTTGAACTCCCAGTATGAGAATGCAAGTCGATGGTGAGTGGTTTGGGCCAGGCTCTGTGCCATCTGCCTGCCATTCACAGGTTATTTCTTACCAACCTGTGAGACCAGGTGCTCACACCACCCAGCTCTGGCCGCGGAGACAGCCCAGGGAGCCCCTGCCCAAGGCCACAGGCCCCACATCAAGCTGTCAGGCAAGGTTGGTGCCAGCCCCTGCTCACTGGAGTTGAGCTTGAGCAAAGGAGCTCAGCATCTTCCACACCCCACATTTGATGCAGATCCCAGGGGTGATGCTGTGCAAGGCACAGGTCACAGGAGTGGGCCCAGGGACAGTGACACCCAACTCAGGATCCTGGCAATAGAATAAGTAAATCGGATATGTAACGTGCCAGGGAGAGCCCGCAGCTCACACTGGGGAAGTAGTCGCTATCTGTGTTGTCTTGTTTCATTTTGCCATTGCTGACCAGGAGGCTCTGACGGGGAGTGGGCAGCTTGATGAGTGGTGTCCGTTAGGTATTTCAGCTGTGGCATCAACAAACCTCCCAACCATGTGTGTTCCTTCCTCTTCGTTTCCCTGCCCATCAAGTGACAACGCCATCTCTGTAGACCTTAGAATGGTCCCCGATGTTTCTCTTTCTCTCGCTTTTTCACACCCAGTCACTACATCGTTCGAGAGTCTATGTCCACTCTCAGGGCCACACAGCTTCCACCTGGCCCAGTGGCACTGTCTTTGTGGAGACCTTGGCAGTTGCCTCTCACCACCACCTGGGCACTTACACCCCGTTCTAAGCAGAGCAACCAGACTGGTCAGCTGTGTGCCTGCAGTTCCTTCCATCTCAGCGAGAATACAAGCCGAGTCCCCACCCTGGCTCCCAGCCTTCTCCTCCCTGCCCAGCCACTGCACTGGCTCTTGCAGGGGCTCAGCCACCAGCGTCCCGCACATGCTGGGCACAGCTGCCCCAGAACCCTGCAGCAGCTCTTCTGTCACTGGTAGAGCCCTCTTCCCATAGACGTGGACATAGTTTTCAATCACTTTCTCCAGGTCACCAGATCCAAGAAGCCTTCCTGATGCCCCTATGTAAAAGTAGTACCCATTCCCACCTGTGGACTTTGCTGTGTCTTCTCCGAGGTGCCATTCGTGTTCTGTTTCTGCATTCACTGCCTCTCCAACCCCAGGCAGCACCACGAGGACAGGAGTTTGCTCTGCCCTCTCCTGCACCTTCAGCCCCCAGAGCAGTGCCTGGCGTGCTAAGGTCCCAAATGCTTTTGAAGGCGGGAAGGAAAGAAGGGAAGGAGAGAGGGTTTGGTGAGGTGGTAGCCAACTCCACAGTCGGATCACTTTGGCTCAGATCCAAGCTCGCACTAAGAAGCCAGATGGCTTTGGGCAGTTCACTGTATCTTTCTAAGCCTTAGTTTCATAGCCTGAAAGATCATAGTAAAAATAGGAGAATGAAATTTATCAAGCTCTCGTAGAATGGTGAGCTAACTCTTGATGCATAGAAACCCAACGGCATTTGTGTGTTTATCATTCGTGCAATTACTCACCGTAGGAATAACGCAAGGCTCTGCCTGCCTCCTCCTCTCCTTTTCATAAGAGTAGGATTGAAGTCAGTGGAGTGCAGTGGTCGCCACAACCCTGAATCCTTTCTAATTAACAAAAGCATGTGCTTCTCCAATATATTGACTACAGTTAGCGAATATGGCTTGGGCCACCTTACACGGCTGTGGAACTGCAAAGACACCTCCCACCCCCAATATTAACAATCCAAGGGTGGGTGGCGCTGCCTGTGCGTGGACCAGGGGCTTGAGAGCAGCGCACTTGGCTGCTCTGGGAAGGACTAGGAGGAGATTTAAGAGATGTTGTTGCATTTTATAGGTTATAGAAACAGTATTCCCCTCCCCCCGCCAGAGAGACTGCTGTCGAAACTTAACAAGCATGTTTACGGTAGGGTTCTGCCATCGGGGTGAATATCTCATATGCATTTAAAGTATGATTCAATTCCCACAATCTCAACATCTACCAAAATTTTATGGAAGACTCTTATTAAACAGACAAAAGATCCCCAAGGTCAGTGCCTGCACCTGCTGTTTTCAGCACCGCATGTTCAACACAAAGCCCTGGTGATGCACAGC
The DNA here is from genome assembly GCA_004363605.1 of Indri indri. Taxonomy (NCBI): domain Eukaryota; kingdom Metazoa; phylum Chordata; class Mammalia; order Primates; family Indriidae; genus Indri; species Indri indri. The sequence continues at coordinate 14,482 of RJWJ010033875.1, read as the reverse complement.
CCACATTTACTGAGTTTTTTTGAATGAACTTTTGCAGTTAGGCAGCATTCTGTTCATGCCTGGGACCTGTGTGATATGTGATTTATGGTTTTAATCAGAGTCCGTTCGAGAGAGAAAGAACACTCTCAATAATTATGAGAGGACAAGACTCAGTTGTGGTGTACCAGGAAAACCAGGGCATTTGGCCATCTTAGACAGGAAAAGGCCAGTCTCTGCTGGTTTGCAGTGAGCTGCAGCCTCTTCATCTCCTAGACTGTGTGTGTCTCAGAATCTGCCACCGGATGAGAGCTACTTAGTGATCTTTAGTCTATAAGCCCAAATGGGATCTGTCCCCTATAAATTAAGACTACTAGAAGAGGGAGAATAAAAGCATGTGAGTGCACAACTCAGCAATAAAAAGACAGATAGGCCAATTAAAAATGGGCAAGGGATTTGAATAGACATTTCTCCAAAGAAGATATATAGCACATGAAAAAATGCCCAATGTCATTAGTCACAGGGACATGCAAGATCAAAACCATGATGAGGCACAACTTCACACCCACTAGGATGGCTAAAATTCAAAAGACAGCATACCAAGGGCTGGCGATGATACAGATTCTATATTACAGAGAAATCAGAACCCTTGAACATGGCTGGTGGAAATGTAAAGTGCTGCTATTTGCCTTGAAAAACAGTTTGGCAATTCCTCAAACGGTTAAACATAGAGTTCCCATGTAATCCAGCAATTCCACTCCTAGGTATATACCCAAGAAAATGAAAACATATGTTTACACAAAAATTTGTCATCAATGTGCATAGCAGCATTATTTATAATATATGAAAAGTGGGGAAAAGTGCGGAAAAGCCCAGGTGTCTGTCACTAATGAATGGATAAATAAAATGTGGTATATACCTATAATGGAATACTGTTCAGTCTTAAAAAGGAAGGAAATTCTGGGAGTAGGGGAGAATGGGGAGTGATAGCTAAAAGGCATAGATAAGCTTTCTTTTTGGAGTGATGAAAATGGTCTGGAATTAAATATTGGTAATCAATGCACAACTTTGTTAGTTTACTGAAACCCACTGAATTTTCCGCTTTTAAAGGGCGAGCTTCATGGTATGTGAATTATAGCTCGATAAAGCTGTCATTAAAAAAGAATACTGGTGATTTAGAAAGCGTATTAACCACAATGAATTCTGTAGCCATATAACAAATTACATTTCACCTTTAAGTTCCTTGATAATTTCAAAAAACGTGTCACCTGGGGCAGGGGAAATGGGGTAGGGAGGGAGGTCTCAATGTGTAACCAGAGTTGTCCTCCCAGCAACTCTGCTTGTGATTCTCTTTCTTCCAATCAGAGGTTCTAGAAATAAACCTCCTTCATCATTAGTTGCTCATTCCTTTGACAGATATTTATTGAGAATGTACTATGTGGCAGGATATCCAGAAGGAGCTAGCATGCACCTCAATTATTCTTGTCTTCAGACTGATCTCTACCTTTATGTCAACATCGACGTCTAGATTCAGCTTGCGGAGGAAAAGCACATTGAGGAAACTTGCCACAATACACCGGAGAAATCCCTGAAAATGTGTTTGTTCATGCACTGAAGAATTCTAATTCTTAGACTTACTTTATCCTAGGGAATAAAGGACCATTGTTATGGAAAAACATATCCATCTCAACATTTCTCAAATTACTACAGAGTTTAACTAACCCAAATACTCAGTGGTGAGAAATAGGTTAAAGAAATCCTGGTGTGTCCACACAAAAAGAACCGCTACAAACATTAACCGTGATGTTTAGGTTTTGTGTTCATCATTGTGGAAGGGATTTCTTGATACAGTGTTGACTGATGCATGCAATTAGACCACAGCAGGAGTCACATAACCTCACAGGTTTACTTAACATATACAGATAAGTGATCAAGTAAATATAGTACATTGTTACTTCCAGGTAAGTATATGTGTGTTCTTTATAAAATCTTTTCTTTTTTTATGTTTGGAATTTTCATAATAAAATATTAGAAAAATAAATGATCCCCAAGAGTAGGAAGTTTATTCAGTCTTTTAGACTTCTGAGGGGGATTGCACCATGATGCATTCCAATATAAAAATTCCCCTCGTGATGAGGCGGGTCCTTGGTACATTCCCCCCACTCTGCCTGCAGAACCACGCCTAGTGAGTAACTGAATCTCCGAAGATTCGCTGAGTCTCAGTGGAATCTACATTAGCAGCCACAAAGTTCCAATATATGAATTGACATAGCATAATACACAAAAGTACTGGTTCATGGGCACACAAATACTGCAGAAGTGTTCTCAGTCTTATACAAAGCTCTAAAAAATTACTGAAGACCCCCAAAACCTTTTATCTATGTGGGTTATCTTTATCATTATTTACTGTATTAGAAAGTTAAACTGAGACATTTTTAAATGCATTATTAATTCATTTAAAAGTAAGAAGAAAACTCACACAAGTAACATTTCTGTGAAAATAACTATTAATATATTATCAAAAAAAAAGAATTTAGTGAGAACAGTGGCATTACTTTTACATTTTTACAAATATCTTTAATGTCTGGCAGCATGAAAGACAGATGATTTTCATATCTGCTTCTGCATTAGATCTGTTGTGATTATGTAATTCTGGCTGGAGAAAATCCAGAGACACCATCCTAGTTTGAAAATGGATGAGCATTTTATTAGACTTTTCAAATAATTGTGGACACTCTTTCATCATATCACATCAAACTCAACAAGTGGTAGTTTCTTAGAATTCGGCTATAATGTGGAACCTGAAACTATATCAAGAAATCATTCATATTGTTACCTTGCAATCCATTAGTCTATCTTGTACTTTGAAGATACCTTTTCTCCATGCATGAATTGGCAACATCACACATTGGTCTTTGGGAAAAATTGGTTCACAGAGTGATGCCGATCATCCAAATGTTAACGCAGCATCACAAAAGCCACATTTGTTAATATCCTCACCAATCTTGTTAGAAAAGTATTTAAGTATTGAGAAACTATCAAACTCATTATAGTGGATACAAGTTTTCCAGAATTCCCATGTCTAGTTAAAATCTTGAATTTTAGTATTGGCAACAAATACTATTAATTGTTTTCCTAGAACTGACAGACTCCATTCATCTTAAGGAAAATGTCTACCAAACATCCAAGTCTAAAAATAACCATAGTTTATATTGCTCCTGTAAGTAAAAATGCTATTTCATGAGAGAAGCTTTGTCCATCAGCCACTCTGGATTTAAGAATAATTGTAAATGAATATTGTTGATTCATTCTAAATCCTTTGGCAAGGCTGCTCTGGGAGCTGCTTTATTGGAAGGGATCTCCTTTCTAGCTCTAGGAAATGTCATTCGGGCACAAATGACTTCAAGTCGAGATGGGGCAGGAAGGGTGGAGAGAAGGGCGGATAGCTGGTGGCACAGTGATGAGTAAGTCCTGAGGGTGGGATTAGGGATGACACACCTCAACTCGCCTCCCCGGAGAAGGCTGTGCCCCCGAGCTAATGCGTCTGATGGAAGCCTTTTATTCTGTGGTTCCTGCTGGGTTCCACCGAGATCCAGAAGGGAAAACTGTGTCGGAGCGCAGGATATATGCGATTAGTGAGACACAGGGTGAACATGTAAAGAATGCAGAGAGAGAACGTACTGCATAAAAAAGGATTTGTTCCATTTTCAAACACATATATCAAGATGCTCCTATGGGCAAATTTTGCGACGAAACAGCAAGGGTTTTTGTTTTTATTTTTTCTCTTGATGCACACGGTAACGTAGGAGGGCCTGGTTGCTGCATGCTCTGGGAGCTTGTTGGTTTGCGCACCCTGCAGCTCCCTGCAGGGCCAGCTCTTCAGCCCCAGTGAGTACCCGCAGTGCAAGGGGCCGCCTCTGCACTGGGCTTGGGGCCCGGGGGTTGAAGGAGGGGGCACATGCTCGGATGCAAGAGCTGCAGGGACACCTTCTGGTGTGTGGGGTGCACTGCAGGCTTCTTTCATGGACACAAGTTTGGGGGTGAAGCACAAAGAAGTATCCTCCCTCCCTCTCCCTCCTCCCATGCAGGGTGTCCCAGAGGCCACCTGGCCTCAGCCCCACCCCCAGCTCACGTCAGGATGGTGGCTGAGACTTGCAGGAGCTGAGCTGCCTAAGGCCAGGTTGGCATGTGGGGTGCCCACTCCTCCCATGGCAGGACATGTCCCTATCTCTCCACTCCTTCAGCCTTCTCACAGGCAGAAGATGCTTTTTTTAAATGTTATGTCATTAAAAATAAAACGTATTCCTTTTATTGTGTATTGTTATACCTTCCTGTTTTTTTGCGGTATGTTCGATTTTATTGGATTTTAACATTTCCCACAATGGCCTGTCACTAAAGCTTAATTTAATGAGAAGAGACATATTTATTCAGTTCTTTATCTTTGCAAGTCATCAAATTAAACATGAAACAAAGCTAGGATGAACAATAAAATTCTACATCAGCCAGGGTATTATAAATTCTTATTCGAAGCTGAGGAAAACAACATTTGCAATCTATCTTCGTGGTTAAAAACATAACAAAATATAAAATAAAAAGAAAAGTACTTTTATGGCTGGGGCACACTCAGTGTAAACATTCCCATCTAAATGATATTATAAACCTTTCTATGAAGAAGCTATAGGCAAAGGGCATGTTGCATTTTCTTGACCATTTCATAGGTAATCTTCTATTTTCACGCATCTTTATCTTCAGCTGCCGTCCAGACCTTTCCTTTCTATAAGACAGATTCAAAGCAGAAGCTTACATAAGCCAGAGAAGTCATGCCAAGATTATCTGAACATCTTTTTAAAACCTTCAAGCTCTCTGATTTAGTTCTGATACAAATATTTTCATATGTCTTTTTCTTCTTTTTTTTTTTCTAACTTATCTACTTTGTTCCTCAAAAATGTATTTTTTGAATGCCAACTACATACTGGACCCTGTGGGAAGGTCTGGAGACAGAGGGAACCCTTATTCCTGCTTTTAGGAGCTGGGAACGGAGCATTCCAGGCCACAGAACACTGGGCCGAAAGTACCAGGGCTCACCAGACACTCCTGATAGGGAGGAGGTGATGTTCACCTCACCTCTGAGAGCAGCCATGCTTTTCCAAGGGCTCCAAGGGACAGGCAGGCTTCTCCAAGGGTGGCGGCAGAGGGAGCCGGTAGAAACAGACTTAGACCCAAACACTGTTGATTTGACACAGGCAGCCCCCACTGGGAGCCCTGCTTTGCCTGGGGAGTTGGGTTCCAAGAACAAACAGAGAGTGGTGTCTAATGGGACATGACCCCGACTTGTGTCAGAGAGCCCCAGGGCAAAAAGAACCAGCATTTCTTTGTCCGATGTTAAACTGCTCTGGATCCAGAGCCCTATGAGTCAATTGGAAGAGATTTTACCTGGAAAACCTATGGGCCAGCAGAAACACCCTCCTCAGAATGTGAGCTTGCTTTGATGAGAAGAAGATTTTATTAACATGAGCCACCAGTGGAGAGTAATTCCCAATAGACCACAGCTGTCCAAAGACCTCAGGTATTTTCTGCAATCCAGGCACCTATCTACCCCCACAATCTATCTGGGATGTTGCCCTTTGGTATGTCCCTTGGGTCGGAAACCCACCTTCCTGCCTGCTGACTGCTCCCCCTGCAGTGACTACATAAGCTCTGCAAGAGGCAGCCCCTTTCTGCCAAAACTAGATGCCCTGCTGCAAAGAGAAGTTCAAAGATTGCATCAACAGTGCTAAACTCCTGCCTGCTTCTGGAATGAGAAGCCCATGATTGTTTGGCTCCCACATGAGTTTGTGGGATGCCCCTCCATCCCTGCGAAATGGTGCCTTCCCGACAGCACTGTGTGGCCATGAGTCAGGACACCCTGGAGTTCCAGCTCTCACATTCAGAGCTTTGCTCCACCTTAAATGAGTACTGTGAGCTTGGGCAGCTTATTCTGGGAGTAACCCAGGGCCTTAGTCTCCCCAGCTGGGAAAGGGATATGACAAATAACTGCTCTCAATGGGACTGTGTGAGGGTGAGACAAAGTCAGCTGCGTAAATGCTATGGCACAGTGCTTGGCAGAGAGCTGGCCCTCAGCACCTGTGGCCCCTTTGTGAGTGTGGTGTCCAGCTCTCCCGGGTTCATGGGGCACATGAGAGCAGAGTCCTTCTTATTGACGGGGGCTCCAGGGCTTTGAAGGGAGTGTCTCTGTGGACTTTGAGCTGGGAGGTTCAGCAGAGCACCTGGAGTTGTAAATCTAGTGTGGCATTCCATCAGACCTTCCAAAGTGACCCTCCCCTGCTCCTGGTGTTAGGGGAAACTTCTGAGAATTAAGGGGGAACTTCTGTGAAATGGTGTTGAGAAACTTCTGAGAATTCTGCCAAAACCGCAAATGGGCTAAGCAAAAGTTTAAACCTATAGCAAAGCTGAACCTGCAGTTGTCACTGCTGATTGGGTGTTTGTGGAATCCTGTTGCTGATTGGTTAACTGCTTGTACTTGCATGCTATTGGTTGTATGTAACCCAAAAAAAAGTATAAAACCTGACAAAATTAAGGAAGTGGTGCTCAGAATTGGGGGTGAGTCCCCTCTGAGCCCGCCAGTGAATAAACGCTGACTATCCAACTCTTCTGTGTGCCGCTCAGTTATTCCCTCTGGGACTGGTCGCTGTAACACTTGCTGTAACATTTGGTTCCCTGACTGGGAAAGCCAACTGCGCTGGCCCTTTGAAGCCACCAGATCAGGAACGGGCGCAGTGGACGGTGGGACCTCTGTGACTGAAGCCGATTGGCACCAGCTACCTCTTGCGGAATCATCGCTCCTCAGGAGTTCCCGCCTGCCGTGGTCTCAGACTCACCCAGACGCGCTGGAGAGAAGGACCAGCCAGACCAGGTTCAGGACGTCAGATAAGATAAGGTCCCGGGACCCCAGGTAGGCCTGCCAAGAAGACGGAAGAGTGGCTTCCATAGGCAGAAGAGGAGCCCGATCACCTCCTGAGGTTAAGGACTCCCCAGGGTGGGAATGTATAACCTCTCTGTCTGTTTGAGTGAGTGAATGAAGCTTGGTGGCTGCTTGCGGTCACTGTGCCTGTGGTCTCATGGCTACAGGATTTGAGTGGGTCCTAACCTGCGGTTCTGTGGCGACGTCATATGGCATAACAGTGATTCACTCCCCGTAATAGGGAGCAACCAGGCCCAGGACTTATGTGGGTATGCCTTAGCCAAGACGCGCCTAAGCTCCTGTGAGGGATGCAGCCAGGCGGACACCTGAAAGCCCTGACCCTGCTTGTCTTGTGACACTGCTCATAACAAAAGAGGGAGGTCGGGAGGGAAGGAAAGATCAAAAGCCAGCTGACAAGGGTTGTTTCCGGTGGTGTAAAGAATGAGATCATTGGTGCAAGGATGGGCGGGTCAGAATCCAAACCAACGGTGTTAAGGTACGTGTTGAAAAATTTCAAAAAGGTCTTCAGTGGGGATTACAGGGTCACCATGACGCCTGGTAGATTGAGGACCTTATGTGAATTGGGGTGGCCAACGTTTAGAGTAGGTTAGCCACTGACAGACACCCTCAAAACCACATCTCCAGGCTTTTGCCAGAACTATGTGCAGTGTGGAGGGTCTTGGGTGGAAATTGCCCAAACCCTGCCCCCTTGGGTTCGGTTCTGCGCTGAGGAGGAAGGGACAGAGTAGGGTTCTAGTAAGCCAGTCTCGGAAAGAAGTTCATCCATCAGGAAGCCACCACTGAGGAACTACTATCGCCCTACGGCCCGATGGTACGTCTGCCTCTCAGAACCCTCCCCCTCCCCCAGTAGCACCAGGCATTCCACCGTCATCAGTTTTCTGTTCGGAGAAGCTTTAGCTACAGATCTTGCCTCTCTTCCGCAAGAAGAGACCCACTGCACGCTGCTACCTTGATTTCCACATTTCCCATAGACGCCGCGCACTGGGGCATGAGTGCAAGTACGCTATTTGCACCATCCCGAGGCCCGTTGGGCGGAGACAGCTCCGAGGGTTTAGCTGTGGGGACTCTGAATCCTGCCAACTTTCTGCCTACTGAGCCGGGACCCCCGGTGCCAAAGTCAGAGAAGAGGTCTCTGCGAGTTGGCCAGATCTGACAGGACTCCCGGCGCCGAAGCCATAGAAGAGGTCTATGCAAGTCAGCCAGATCTGACAGGACCCCAGGTGCTGAAGCCAGAAGAGGTCTATGCAAGTTGGCTAGATCTGAGGGACAAACCGGTACCGGCACCAGGCAGATGGTAACAGCTTTGTCCAGAAAAGCAGAGAGGCTGGCAGGCTATGCTGTCGCCATGGTAGACAAGGTCAGTACATCAGCTCCTCTGCCCCAGGACTGGTCAACACAAAGGGCAGAGCAATGGGCCCCCATCTGAGCTCTCAGGTGTGCCCAGGCACAGCAATGGGCCCTGCAGAGAAAACGACTGCGGGTTGAAGAGGCAGGGTGGCGGCTGCGACAGGCCAAGGTAAAAGGGGCATGCTAGGGTAGCCCTGGGAGACAGCCTAGTATAGCACCGAGGTAGACCCACAGAGCAAGCACGCCTCCTTCACAGAGAAGACGGTGCAACCAAGGGCGCTCAGAAGGAAAGGAAAACAGTGGGCGCAACAACAAGCAGAGGCCAGGCGTGCCCACAAGGAGGCAGAACGCGAGCTGGGGCACTGGCAGCTAAGGGCCAATGGGGCACCGAGGCTGCAACTGCAGGTGGAAGAGGAAGCACAGCAGAAGAGCCTGGCACGGACTGAGGCTGGAAACCAGAGAAAGGGGGGCAAAGCGCAAGGCACAGCAAAACGGGAAAACTAAAGAACAGGCTGTGCACCAGCAGGAACTGGCCGAGCAGGAGCTGAAGAATCAACAGCAGCTGGCGGAAGACACTCACGGCCGCCGCCCTGCCTCTTCAACCCTTGCTTGCCCGAGGTGGCCACGGCCACGCAAGAGTGCCAAGAGTTGGCGGCCAGGTTAGCCAAGGTGCAAGCTGAGATGGAGAGAAAAGGCCAAGTGGCAGCGGCAGCAGGCTGAGGTGGAGTGTGTGCTTAAGAGGTCATCCCTGGTACTAAGCTGCACGGCAGTCCTCCCCGAGGCATTGAGAACCCAACACGCAGGGAAAGTAGGCAGGGAAAGTAGAGCGCATGAACCGGACCCTACCCACCCCTACCAACCTGGAGATCTGGTTTGGGTAAAGGACTGGGAAAAGGTACCCCTAGGTGGTATTGGTTACTCCCACCGCTGTTAAAGTTGCAGGTTTCGCTCTGTGAATCCACTGCTCCCGGGTGAAAGGCAGAACCTGACAGGACAACCAGTCACTGGACCGTGAAGCCAGGTCGACAAGACCTGCTGAAAGTCTGCCGCTGGGGCCGACTGCATCCGTGACCGAGCAAGAACAGATAGGACGGCAGATGCTGTCCTCCACTGGAGCAATAGCAACTTACTGGGATTGGACTCGAGGCCTCGGCTCCAAAGAACTGGACTAAGATACAAAAAGTATTCCTAACTGTACCTTATTAGGTCATTACAGGATGTCTATTCATGTGCTGCTCATAGTTGGGGCTTTTTGGGCCTTCCTCCCCACAGTGGGAGGGACGTTACTGGCCCCTGTCCCGCGGGATGTTCTAGCAACAGCCTAAACAACATCAATTAGCGCACTTTGGGGCAGCCCAACTGGGGCGTCGTGAGTTCAGGGTTTTCAACAGCCACCTTCTTGGCCCAGGAGTGCTACATCTCCTCCAGGCCCTGTCACCGCGGGGGGAAGCAGTATTGGACTGGAAAGATAACAAGAAGCGAGCTCTGCTAGCTTCAGTTCTCATAGGAGGAGGGATAGCGGCTAGAGTAGGGACAAAAATGGCAGGCCTAAGAACCTCCCTAGGCACATACTACAAGTTGTCTCAACAACTTACAAAAAATATGAATCAGGTAGCAGACTCTCTGCTCTCCCTCCAGAGCCAACTAGATTCACTGGCAGCCATAACTTTGCAGAATAGACAAGCCTTAGATCTGCTGACTGCCGAAAAGCAGGGAACCTGTGTGTTTCTAGGAGAAGAGTGTTGTTACTATATAGATCAGTCAGGAGTTGTGACCACTAAGGTCAAAGAATTAAAGAAAAGAATTAACAAGAGGAGACAGGAGTTAGAACACACTTGGGGAGACTGGGGCCTTCTGGCCGGGCCACTAATAACTATCCTTCTACTAGTTACTATGGGCTCTTGCCTGCTTAACGCAGCAATTCAGTTTATAAAAACAACTGCAACCCAGGTGACAGTAACCACGATGTTAGCCTTACGAGGCTATCGCCCACTACCAGAAAATGATGCCCTTGTGTAAATTAAGTCAGGGCATCAAAGGGGAGAATGTTAGGGGAAACTTCTGAGAATTAAGGAGGAACTTCTGTGAAATGGTGTTGAGAAACTTCTGAGAATTCCGCCGAAACCACAAATGGGCTAAGCAAAAGTTTAAACCTATAGCAAAGCTGAAGCCTGCAATTGTCACTGCTGATTGGGTGTTTGTGGAATCCTGTTGCTGATTGGTTAACTGCTTGTACTTGCATGCTATTGGTTGTATGTAACCCAAAAAAAAGTATAAAACCTGACAAAATTAAGGAAGCAGTGCTCAGAATTTGGAGGTGAGTCCCCTCTGAGCCCGCCGGTGAATAAACGCTGACTCTCCAACTCTCCGCGTGCCGCTCGGTTATTTCCTCTGGGAATGGTCACTGTAACACTTGCTGTAACACTGGCACAGCACATTTCTGGGTCTTCGGTGCTGGAGTGTGTTCGCCTAAATCGTACCTTAGAGACCGGACAGGGCCAATGCAGTATCTTAGGATTCTGCTCGCCAGGGTAGTGCTAACACACTGAAACTTGGGATTGGATCCATGTTTTCCCCAGCGCCATTCTATTCTGGAGGAAAGGGGTGGAAGGAATAGCCTTATTTTGCTGGGTAAACTTCCCATGACATTAAATTTAGTAACCACAGAGAAGTGAGATGTTTGGTCTGCCCTTCTCTTCCAGGGGCTCCGCTGCGGGAGAAGATTGGAGACCTTGCCTTTCAGCTGAGAGCCCAGGAGGAATTTTTCCAGGGCTGGGCACAAGTGCGCCAGCCTTTAATGAGGGTGGGTGGTCACCAGTCTGCAAGGATGAGAGGAAAAGCTCTTTCAGGCTAATCTGTTCTTACAGAAATGTCACTTGCTTTCTTTCATGTTCCTGAATCTAGCCATCAGTTGGAGTCAGGCTAACAGAAGATGATGTGTCAATTAAGCCACATTAGAAGATTTCCCAGTAGGCCTGTAATTTCAACATTTCTGAAATGATTGTAATCCGTGTCTTTAAATATTAGGACTTATTTAGGTGATGTTCAATAGTTCCTCTCAGCATAATGTGATAACCTCCATTTTATTCACTTTTGAGAAAAGACTAAGTTAAAAACGAATATATACAGGTATATTTTACACACACATGCTTTCATGTCACTTTCCTGGTTCCGGACTCATTGTGTTTTATGATGACGACCACAAATGTTCATCATTAAAATGATTTGCTATTTGCTCACATGAATTTTATGCTAGATTGGATGTTCTTCCAAGTTATCCAGTGTCTTTCAGGAGCTCAAACTGGCTCAATTAAAATATATATACAGCATGTTAAAAGCACAGGAACAAAGGTAGCAAAATGATACCTTCTACCATCATCTTTCTGTTTTGCTCATTATCAGGAATACTTGGAAGCTTATTTCACTTCAATGACAGAATCAGGTTACCATGGAGAATCTAGATAGTAGGTTCTACCAAGAGGGATATTTTGCAACAGCAAATGCTGTAACAGGAATTATCTGTGAGGTTCAGTTATATAATTAAGATGGTGTTGAGGTTTGAATCAGCCTGTGAAGATTTCTTTGGAAGATACCAAAAATGAAAATCAAAATGTGACCTTGTAATTCTGCAAAAACAGAGGTTTTCAAAGGACTAGTTTTTGACTAAAAACTTCATTGAGAGCCCTTTGATGTAGCATTCTGACTTTGTATCCAACATTTCAAAACATGAAAAATATATACATGGTAAAAATGTTTCCCTTTTTGTGATTTCACCATATAAAGGAAAATGGAATTTTCACCCAAAGCACTCTGCTCTCCAAGCTGTGATGCTTTTTACTTTTGCTTAAAGCCAACATCATATTCAGGTGTAAGTTATTGTCACTGCTTCCAACTTCCTAGGGCTTACCTGCCCACCCCAGATTCTAGAGCCAGACATCAGTACTTCAAATGAACATCTCCCCAGACAAATGGTGCATGAGATGCCTGTTAAACTGCCAAATATAACACTTTGTTCTTCAGGAATGCCAGGGACCAGAAAGTACATAGAATAAAACAAGCAATTTGCAACAGTTTAGGAAAATAATATGACACTGTATATTGCTGCAAATTATAGAAACATTTGCAATAATTCCAAGTTTAAGAGCTTATAAACTGGCACATAATTCGTTACAATTTGTATCCTCCTGAGTTTTTTGTGATCTTTCTGGCCACCACCAAAGGCTGTCTTCATTGGATGTAGACGAAGCCACATCTCCACATTTCAGACTTCTCCACCAACACTGCTAAGACACATTCCCATCTGGCGTGGAGGAGGCTGCCCTCCTTCTTGCAGATGAAATCAGCAGGAATACCCTGGATTTCTATGATGTAAGCTGGATAAGATCTCTATATATTAATGTGTGAAAAATGTGGAGGGAAGCTGGTCCCTTCCACTAGGAAGTGCTTCCCAGTAGGATTCCAGGTCCAGCTGGGCAGAGGACATCACCAAAATCCCAAAACTAGAGTGGAGAGCAAAGAAAGGAAATGCATAAAGATCAACAGTAGAAGTTAAGACAACAATAAAAACACCACCAAAAACAGGAGATGGCCAGAGGGACAGAAACTGCTTGGACTGAGTTCCCTGGAAACAGGTGGAGTTGGAGAGGTACTGGAGAGGGTGGCTGTGATTGCCCTCTGCACCTGCCCCCTGGACCTGTCCCGTTAGGGAAGTGGGGACACAGGGCTAGGCAGAGGGAAGAATTGATCCATAACGCATCTGCCACTGGGAGCCATGACAGCCCTTCAGAAGAGTCCCAAGTCAAGGCAGGGGCCAAGTCTTTGTACCCCCATATTGTCAGGTCCTTGGGCATGAAGGTCCCCTGCAACTCTGGGTTATTCTGGGTGAAAGATGTGGCTGGGAGCTGCTGTTCCAGCACCTGGGGCTCAGGTGCCTGCACCCAAAGAGGGGAGCAGGGCAGAGCAGTGGGGGGTCCACTACAGAAGCCAAGGGTGAGAGCATGTGAAGAGATGGGCCAGTTCGCTCCCTCAGCACATATGTAAATGCTGACCATGCGCCATTCAAGGTTCTAGACATGGGGAAAAGAGGGCTGCCCAGAGCTACACCTTGTGGGTCACCGCACACAAGAGGCAGACCATTGCAGTCAGGCAAGCACATGAGAAAATACATTTAATTATGATTCATGTTCCTGAATGTTCAGAATGCTCCTGAATCTCGCCATCAGTTGGAGTCAGGCTAACAGAAGATGATGTGTCAATTAAGCCACATTAGAAGATTTCCCGGTAGGAAATGAACCACAAGTCTGTGATGTGCCCACGGTCACACAGCCACCCAGGCTCTAGACACCCAACTGCAGGCTCTTTTCTTGCATCATATGTAGAGAAATATTTGGAGCAGGAAAAAAGGTATCCTCTAAAACTCCAGAGAGGAAAAAAAAAAAAGAAAAATAAATCCCATTATTTTTTATTTTTATAACTGGTCTAAATTTCACAGGGTATGATTCTCATGCATTCTGACGTGTTGGGAACAGGCCTTCACCTTGTCGATAATTAAAATATTCCATCTCTTGACCTGGCTTTGCTCACAGCCTGTGGGGTAGATGCTCGGTCTTTCAAGATTCTTCTCCCAGCCTTATATCCCTGTCCTCCCGGCTACGATGTATCTGCGGACAGCTTAGGTTAATGGGCCAAGGCTTTGTCCTCGACATGAGGAGTCCTGGGCCTCGCACAGGGCCTGGTGCATGAGGCCTCTGCTCAACTCTGCGACAATGACCCTTTTCTCCCCTCATCACAAGGCTCCTCCCACATCCTCTGAAAACCTGCGAGGCTGTTAAAACTTGTATTTTGCTGTTGGCCAGAATAGAACCCGGCACCCATGTCCCCCAGGGTGACTTGGCCCTCACCTGGCCCTCACTGTTTCTGTACGTCCCTGTGTCTCTGCACCTGCAGCAGCTCACTCCTCAGTTCCACCTGTGTGATGCCTCTACCTCCTACCGGGGGGACATGGAAAAGCCCCTCGACCTGGCCACTGTCAGCTGACTTCCCCATCTGCCGGGAGCTTGAGCAGGAGGACCTCCAAAGGCACTGAGAGAGGCCCAAGTCTGTTCATCCCACCTACTTGGTCTAAGCATCCTCACAGCCATTGCTTTTCACCTGCCTCCTTGACGTGGTGGGACCCAC
>RJWJ010033874.1:0-17594 GCA_004363605.1 Indri indri | reverse complement strand
TGAATGAACACCTAATATGTGTATGTATATTAATTTCAACAACAATTATTTACCAACTTTAAAGCCATTGAACAGTATGTGCTTTTATTTTCTTCATACTGAGTGACATTTGAAGGCTTTTGTGGGACTTACAAATATTATATACTTTTCATGGTTTTGGGCTAAAATGTACTAGGTACATTATATTTCTTTTCTGCACCTTATCCAAAACAAGGAGCTGTGATGAAAGTAGAATGGGAAAAGCTGTAATCCATGCAAACCTTCCCTAGGATTTCATTTACAGGAAAGGAGAGATATAACATAAAGAGAATAAGTAAAAACTGATATTTTCAGCATGTGAAAAACTGCATGTAAAATATTCTTCATAATTTTGCAAATGAAATCTAAAATATAACTTAGAAGGTGTTTTTAAATTGTGTAGATGTGCCACTTTCCCCTCCATTTTCATTCTTCTTCTATTAAGGGAAAGACAAGATAAATAAATATATAAAAAGGAATAATAAGGGGGGAAAAATCTGCTGAATAATGTGCCATTCTGTTCTTCCTTTGCTCTTCAAAAAGATACCAGTAGCAATTGTATTTATGAAATAACGCTTTAAAAGTTAAGCTTTACATAGCAGTAAGAAATAGTTGAGAATAAAATGTGATCATGTTCTTATTTCCTTTGTCTACATTTTGCCTTAGTGAAACCGAAGTAGGATGATTTTTACTATATTATTGAAAAGCCATAATGAAGGGTCTATTGTAATTTGTCTTGGTTTTAGTGCCACAAAACCTTTATTAGAAAATCCCGCTGAACGTATTCCTTTCCAGTATGCATGTCTGGCATGAAAAATGGTCAATAAGAAAATACTTATTACCTTCTTTCCAATATCTTCTCAGGAGATTGCTAATTGATAATTAGGAGCAGCTATATTTTTCTTCTGCATGTCTTATGATTGATGTAAATTTGAATGTATTGCTCACATTTAATTTGGTCATAATTTAAAACCATAAATATTTTAATATTCTTGAAATTGAAAAGATATTTAAGAGCCTTATTCTATTCTTTACGTCACATTTAATAGTTTTTGGTGACTATAAACACACACTCTGTTCTTTTCCTTTTGTTTGTTTTTACTGATAAAACCTATGAAATGGAGTGAAAAGACCTCCTTTAGTCTCTTCCAGAAGATAAACATTTTCTTCAAAAGATCTAGTGAGAAAATTAATGTGATAATAAATGATTCATTGGTGAGTTTTTGTAAGAATTTGCTAGTTGTACCTTTCTCATTAAAAAAGAAATAAAACAAAACAAAAAAGAAAACAAAAGACAACTCAAATGACAAGTTGCTTCTTGAGGATAGGGCACCAGGCTCCCAGCCCCCCTGGGGCAATTCCCACCCCACAGACCTGAGCTGGGACGGAACACACCATATTGCTTCTCTGCCCACCATATGCCTTTGCCCTCCCCAGAGGGCTTCAACTCCTCAGGTTTCATCTTGCTTCTTCCCACAGACATTTTCCAACTATGGCCCAGACTACAGGAACCACAGAGGTCCAGTGGGTCCTGGGTGACCTGTGTGACTCCAGTGCCTGGGCATTCTGGGTAGGTGGCTTTCTAGAGTGAGGAATGGGTGTGACCAGATTGCTAGCTTTCCTCCATCCAGACTCTTTTCTTCTCCTTCCCCTCCCCCATTCATGGCTGCTGAGAAAGACAATTGAGCCACCACACTGAGGCTTCCGCAGAGAGCAGGGTTCAGACCTTTCCTCCTGGGGTCCTGCAGTGGACTGAGGAGTACTCAGACTGTGAGGTCCCTGACTGTCAGCTCTTTTTGGTGCTGTTTTCTGGGGAACTCCATCAGAGCAAGGCATGCCCCAAGGCAGAGGGACATTGAACCTGCTTAGGCATCCTGTGGACAATTCGGCACCAGTGCTTTTCTCCCTGGAATGGTCAGGGATTGATCCTTGGGGACCCAGGGACCTACAGGCCAGATCCCATAGCCCCAGGTCTTGATTGCATTGCTCAGGGGCAGGGAGGGGAAATTTGTGAATTAGTCTTGAGAGGCAAGGGAGCCCATGTGGGCAGATCAGGGAGGGCAGTGCAGTGTGGGTCGTAGCTGAAGTGTGCTTGTAAGGCACCCCTCCCTCCACAGGAGGACCATGCTCTCAGCTCAGGACAGGATCCTAGGCTGGAAACTTCCCGGCCTACATAACAGTCACAGTCATGGGAGAGCCTGGCTGGCTTAAGCTCCTGCCTACCAGAGGACACCAAGATAGAAAACCTTGGAGCAGGGTAGGGTGGAGAAGAGCAAGGCCTTCCCCAGACTTCCAGACTGTCAATCTCAGATGGCCTTGCCTCCACAAGAAGACTTCCTGGCTTAGTGAGGCCACTATAGCCCCTCCTAGGTGGCTGGCTTTGCTCAGAAACTGGGAGCATACCTTTGACCCCTGCTGAAACAGATACCTTGCCAACTTTTATGCAGTCCGAGGGCAAGTTCCCCCAACCAAACCCTGCCCAGCTATACTCCTCCACCCACCTCTGCTGTGGCAGAAAATTAGGACTCATTTGAAGTTCCAAGATCCCACCCACCACCTGGGACATTTGAGTGCTTCTTCTGAGGGACTAGAGCCAGTCATGGTACCCAAAAACAACACTGCAGCTTGTTTCTTCTGACAAGTGTCACCTACTGACAGGGAGGTCAATTTGCACACCCTTTATAGCATTTTCTGACTAAATCATACAGGGTGTGGTTGATTCTCACCCACAAGCACAACCTACTATCAGAGATTAAACTCAGTGTGACATTATCCGAACAAAAGAAAATCTAAAAATGAGAAGCAACAGCTGCTCCAGATGAGAAGGAATCAGTGAAAGAACTCCAGAAGTATGAAAAATCAGAGTGAAAGATCACTTCCAAAAGGGAACACCAGCTCTCTAATAATGAATACCAACCAAAATCAGAATATTAAAATGACAGATAATTCCAAATATGGATTATAAGGAAACACAGCAAAATACAAGAGAAAAGGGAAAACCAACACAAGGAAACCACAAAAAAGTTCAGGAAATGAACAAAAAAATCACTAAAGAAATTTAATTATTAAAATAAAATAGAACTCCTACAAATGAAAAATTCATTCAAGTAAATGTAAAATACGGTGGAAAGTCTTAAGAATACACTAGACCAGGCAGAAGGAAGAATCTCAGAGCTTGAAGACAACACCTTCAAATTAAACAAGTCAGTCAGAGGTAAAGAACAAAGAATTAAGAGGACGGAACAAAGCCCACAAGATATGTGGGATTGTGTAAAGAGGCCAAACACAAGAATTATAGGCATCCCCGAGAGTGAAGAATAAATCACACAGGGTTGGAAAAACTTTTTGAGGCAATAATAAGGGAAAACTTCCCAGGTCTTGCTAGAAATTTAGATATCTAGGTACAAGAAGCTCAAAGGACACCTTGGAGAGTCATCACAAAGAAGGAATCATCATGATACATACAGGTAACTTACAAAGGAAAATCCATCAGACTAATGGCAGACTTCTCAACTGAGACCTTAGAAGCCAGAAGGGATTGAGTCCCCATCTTCAGTCTTTTTAAACAGAGTAATGGCCAGCCTAGTATTTTGTATCCTCCAAACATATTTTTCTCATATGAGGGAGAAATAAAGACTTTTTCACACAAGCACACACTAAGGGAAATCGTCAAGACCAGACTTGCCCAACAGGAAGTACTTAGATATGCATTATACATTGATCACCACAATAGAAACCCACAAGTATAAAATCCTCCAAAAGATAAAGCTCAGAGCCCATGTAAAATAATGTCAAAAGAGGTAAAACAAAGCAAAAAGTTCCTACTCAACAGGATGAACAGAAATGCATACCATTTATCAATACTTTCAGTAAACATAAGTGGCTTGAATGTGCCACTCAAGGAACATAGGTTGGCTGATTAGATGAAATAATATAAGCCAAGTATCTGCTAACTCTAGGAAACACATCTAAACCAAAAGGACTCATGTAGACTCAAGATAAAGGGATGGAAAACAATATTCCTTGCTAATGGAAACTAAAAGAAAGCAGGTGTAGCCATTCTCATATCAAATAACATAGACTTCAAATCAACAATAGTAAAGAAAGACAAAGAGGATCACTATATAGAGGTAAAGGTAGCAATTTATCAAGAAGACATAAAAATTCTAAATATCTATGCACCTAACATGCATGTACCCAGATTCATAAAGCAAACTCTCTTAGAACTAAACAAAGAGATAAACAGCAACATCTTAATTGCTGGGGACTTCAACATGCCACTGACAGTACTGGACGGATCCTCTGGGCAGGAAATAAATAAACAATGGACTGAAATGGGACTCTAGAACAAATAGGCCTAACAGACATTAACAGAACATTCTACCCAAAACTGCAGAATATACATTCTTCTCAGAACATGGAACATTCTCTAAGATAGAGAAAATCTTAGGCCATAAAACATTTCTCAAAAAATTCAAAACAGTAGAAATTATACCATGTATCTTCTCAGACAATAGTGGAACAAAACTAGAAAACAACTCCAAAAGAAGTACCCAATTCTAGACAGAGTCACGGGAAATAACCAACTGCTGCACAATTATTGGGTCAAGGAGGAAATTAAGGTGAAAATCAAAGGATTCCTTGAAATAAATGACAAAGGGGACAAAATGTATCAAAATATGTGGGATTCATCAAAAGCAGTGCTAAAAGGGAAAATTCACAGCCTTAAATACCTATATCAAAAAGACAGAAAGGTCACAAATCATCAATCTAATGAATCATGTAAAGGAGCTAGAAAAAGAAGAGCAAACGAAGCCCAAACCCAGCAGAAGAAAAGAAATAACTAAGGTCAAAGTAGAACTAAAGGAAATCAAAAACAAAAAAAAATAATATAGAAGATTAATGAAAAATTAATTGATTCTTTTAATAGATAAATAAATGGATAGACCTCTTGCTAGATTAACCAGAAATAGAAAAGAAAGACCAAAATAAGCTCAGTCATAAATGAAAAAGA
Source organism: Indri indri (assembly GCA_004363605.1). NCBI lineage: Eukaryota > Metazoa > Chordata > Mammalia > Primates > Indriidae > Indri > Indri indri. The sequence goes on along the minus strand of RJWJ010033874.1, from coordinate 12,562 downwards.
TATTACAACCATTACCACAGAAATACAAAACATCATCTGTGAATATTATAAAAATCTGTATGCACATAAACTAAAAAAAGTTGAAGAAATGGACAAATTCCTGGAAACACACAACCTTCCAAGGCTCAATCAGGAAGAAATAGAACTTCTGGACAGACCAGTTATGAGCAATGAAATTGAAGCAGCAATAAAAAATTTTCAAACAAAAAAAAAGTCCCAGACCAGACAGTTTTACAACTGAATTTTATCAGACCTACACAGAAAGATTGGAATCCATACTGCAGAAATTATTTCACAACCTCAGGAAGGAAGGAATCTTCCTCAATTCATTCTACAAAGCCAGTTTCACCTTGATACCAAAACCAGGAAAGGACACAATAAAAAAGGAAAACTACCGACTAGTATGCATCATGAATACAGATGGAAAAATTCTCAATATAATACTAGCAAACTGAATTAAGCAGCACATCAAAAAAAAAAAATCCTCTATGACCAAGTGGGCTTCATCCCAATAATGTAAGGATAGTTCAACATACATAAATCCAAAAATGTGATTCAGCACATAACAAAAAGGAAAAACAAAGATCATATGATCATCTCAATAGATGCAGAAAAGGCATTTAACAAAATTCAGCACACTTTTATGATAAAAACTCTTAATACAACAGTTATAAATTCAACATACCTCAAAATTATAAAAGCCATTCTATAACAAACACACAGCCAACATCATACTGACTGAGGAAAAGTTGAAAGCATTTGCACTCAGAACTGGAATAACACAAGGCTTGCCACTGTCATGACTTCTCTTCAACACAGTGCTGGAAGTCCTACCAAGAGCAATCACACAAGAGAAGAAAATCAAGCATATCCAAATAGGTGAAGAGGAGATCCAACTATTGCTCTTTGCTGATGATATGATAGTATATCTAGAAAACCCCAAGGATTCTGCCAAAAGACTCCTGGAATTGATAAGTAAATTCAGAAACTCTCAGGTTACAAAATCAATGTATACAAATCAGTAGCATTGCTATACAACAGTCAAACTGCAAATCAAATCAAAGACTCAATACCTTTCACAATAGCTACAAAGAAAATAAAATACCTAGGAATGTATTTAAGGAAGGAGGTAAAATATGTCTACAAAGAGAACTATGAATCACCGAGGAAGGAATTTGCAGATGATGTAAACAAATGGAAAATCGTATCATGCTCATGGATTGGCAGAATCAACATTGTTAAAATGTCCATACTACCCAAAGTGATATACAGATTTAATGCAATCCCCATCAAAATACCAACATCATTTTTTTCAGATCTAGAAAAAAATAATTCTACACTTTGCTTGGAACCAGAAAAGAGCCTGAATAGCCCAAGCAACCTTAGATAAAAGGAACAAATTTTGAGGCATCACTTTATCAGAATTTAAGCTGTGCTACAAAGTTGCAGTAAGCAAATCAGCATTGCACTGGCACAATAATAGAGACGTAGACAAATGGAACAGAATAGAGAACCCAGGTATAAAACCACCCACATACTGCCATCTGATCTTTGACAAATTAGATAACAATATGCACGAGGGAAAAGAATCCCTATTCAATAAATTGTTCTGCAAAAAGGGGCTGGCTACATTAAGATTGAAACAGGTTCCATATCTCTCACTGCTCACAAAAATTAATTCAAGATGGATAACAGACTTAAATCTAAGACATGAAATCATAAGAAGTCTAGAAGAAAATGTATAAAAACCTCTTCTAGATATCAGTCTAGGCAAAGAATTTTATGAAGAAGACCCCAAGGGGAATCACAGCAACAACAAAAACAAATAAATGGGACTTGATTAAAATAAAAAGCTTCTGCACAGCTAAGGAAACAATCAACAGGCAAATAGACAATTTATGGAATGGGAGAAAATATTCATCTGATAAAGGGCTAATATAATAATTAGAATCTACAAAGAGCTCCAGCAATTCAGCAAGAAAAAATAAAACAACCTCATTACAAAGTGGGCAAAAGACATGAACAAAAACTTTTCAAAAGATAGACTAATGGCCTATAAACATATGAAAAAATGCTTAACATCACTAATCAGAGAAATGAAAATCAAAACCACCATGAGATATCACCTAACCCCAGTGAGAATGGCTTTTATCAAAAAGTCCCCAAACAATAGATGCTGGCGTCAATGTGGTTAGATAGGAACACTTATATACTGTTGGTGGGATGGCAAACTAGAGCAAGCTCTATGGTAAATAGTATGAAGATTCCTCAAAGAACTAAAAGTAGACCTACCATTTGATCCAGCAATCTTACTACTGGGTATTTACCCAAAGGAAAAAAATTATTTCATCAAAAAGACATCAGCAATATAATGTTTATAACAGCACAATTCACAATTGCAAAGATGCGGAATAAATTCAAGTGTCCATCGATTCATGAGTGTATTAACAAAATGTGGTATATGTATACAGTGGAGTACTACTCAGCCATAAAAAATGAATTAAAACCTTTTGCAACAATCGGATGGAACTGGAGGCCATTCTCCTAAGTGTAGTATCTAAATATGGAAAAACAAACAAGTTAGTACAAACATGTACTAACTATTAAATTGGAACTAACTGATCAGCACCCATATGCACAGACAAAAGTAAAACTCAACAGAAATTGTGCAGGTGGGAGGGGAAGGAGAGGATGATTATAATATACCTAACAGGTTCAATGTATATTATCTGTGCGATGGGTACATTTATAACTTTCACTCATGCAGTACAAAAGCAATCCATGTGACGAAACATTTCTACCCCCATAATATTCTGAAATACAAACACCCCAGAAATTACTCACATTCCCCTAGTTTTTTGGCTTTTATACAGATATTGTATAACTTTAGAATCCCTTTGCTTTTCTTGTAGTATTCATGGGACATTTTTCTATCAGATATTTACTGATCATCTGTTATGTGCCAAGCTATGTGTCAGAAATTAAAATTGAATACAGGAAAACATACAAGCATCCCATAAAGAGCTTATAGTCTTAGAATTTAGAGCGCAGGAGGTAGGCACAGAAGAGGTAGCACAGAAGAGAAAATAGAAGAATTAATATAATGCGGTTAATGATAATTTTGGCTAAATAGAGAGTACCATGAGAGCATATACTGTGTGTAACAAAGAATCAGGATGAACATCTTGGTATGGGTTACAGGAAAACTATGATATTAAAAAATACAAAGTAAGACATAATTTTGATGAAGAAATTGGGGGCTGGAAGTCCAGTATGAAAGACATTCTTACACACAGAAATGAACATACCTGAATATTGATGGAACCTGTCGTGTGTGTGTGTGTGTGTGTGTGTGTGTGTGTGTGTGTGTGTGACAGAGAGCACACAAACATGAGCACACACATGCTTGGTCCATGTTGATATTCCTCTAGTTAGAACAGGCAGAATGGAATCCAGGTACATAGAGAGGTGGCTCAGAGTCAGAGTATAAAGTGCTTTGTGTGCATTGCTAAGAAGTTTGGAAATTATTCTCAGGAATTAGAGAAATTCTTAAAAAGTTTTTAAAGAGTAGAATGAATCATCTTCATATTTTAGGAAGATATGCAGTTGAAGAATGGAATTGTATAGGCCAAGATTGGAAATTAACTCAGGTCAAATAATATAGTGGTTTGAAATTGGATAGGAAGCAGCATAGGGAATGGAGATTAGCAGGCTGACTGGAAATACATTCCTGTGTTTGAATTGAAGATGTTGTTGAACAGGAGGGATGAATGAGAGACTGACAATTGTGGTCATTTTTCTAGGTGACTTATGGACTTTTGGGTGCACATAGTAGATAGTAGATTAAACACGTGTCTTTAGCATCACAAACTCCACAAACACTACTCTTAATAAAAATAACTATTGAAAAGGGTTTTGTAGAAAACATAATCCCATAAAGTAAAGAGACAAGGGCAGGAAGTCACAAGAGAAAATCTGTTAATTAAATGATTTGTAATGTTACTTTGCAGACAAGAGGTGTAAGTGACTATAGGGAAAAAAACTAAGAGGCAGACAAACTGCCATTAAAGAACCCTTACAAATATGAAGACTTGGAGACACTTACTACGGGTGAAGTCCAGGTTGCAGATGGAGCTGAAACAGGAAAGCTCTGGAATATCACTATCAGAAGCATTTAGACACCTGGATTCATTAGCCCCCTAACCCCAAATGCAAACATTGTCATCCCCTCTACCTCTGTTTCATCCAATAAGCATTTACATGAACACCTAGGCAGAATATTGAAAACTTTCCCTCTGGAAAGTTGAAAACAAAAGGCATTTGGAATTGTGAACAGTAGACGCTACTAGAGCGGGGAGTGCTGTGCTGAGAGTAATGAAGGTTTACACACTAAATTGTGAGATTACATACCACTGTTCCTACTTAGTTGCTAGATGACAGGCACTCAAGCTCATAATTTCCAGGCCACAGGTAAGACCAGCCATCCCTCCCTCCCTGTGGAAGGAGATATTAACTGTTGGAGATATTAATGAAACACTCAGATCCTTCCTTGGTACCTTAATCTGTACCTGACCCTTAAAATTCTGAAAATCACAAAAAACTTCCAATTTGATATTTAGTGCCTCACTCTTAAGTAGGAGTAGATAGACAGGGATCACTAGACCTCTGGATAAATCTCCTAACATGAAAGGGATCAAACAAAGGAACATTAAAGAGGAACTCAGAGAAATTATAGGCAACACAGGGAGCAGAATAAAAGCTTCAAAAATATAATTAATATGCTGAGCAAGATAAACAACATATTCATCCATGTAAAACAACAATTTCAAAGGAGCATGGTATAAAAATGAAACTCAAATAACAGAAAAAGAGCTTTTCTAAACTCAAAGTATAAAGGAGAAATTGAAAATTAAAGGCAAAGCTTGAAAGATAAAATTAAGGAAGTTTCCCAGAAAGCAGATCCCTCCCCCAAAGAAAAATCACATAGATATAAACTGAGAGGATAAGATGAGAAAATTAATAAAACCTTCCTAGTCCAACATCTGATTCTTAATGCTCCAAGAAAGATATTAACAGGGAGGAAGAGGTGATAAAGAAATAATTCAATATCAGAACTTTCCCAGAACTAAGGTCCATGCACTTGTAGATAGGGAAGAACTCAACAAGAGCCTATAGGACCATTTCAAATTTTCAAAAATTAGAAATAAAAGCCAGAAAAGATGATTCTGAATGTTTCAAGACAGAAAGAAACAAAAATACTCCTCCAAAATTTTTAAAAAATAACATATAAAGCATAAGTAAACATTCTCAAGCATATAGGAACAATGACTCCAAAACCTCAGGAAAAATTATTTTCAAATCTTCTGCCACCCAGGTTATCAATCATCTATAGGAATGAAATAAAGGATCCAAAATGCGATAGTTTGTGTCAGGACTTTTCTGAGAATGCACGTGATAAAAATGGTTTTGGAGTTAGATCACTTCCTGCCTAGTTGGCAATGAGGAATGCACCAATGAGTACATGGACTACAGATACTCCTGGCACGAGGGAATCATCAAATCATTTAACTTTCACTCATGGCGGATTGGGGTGGTATGACAGTGAAATGAGAGTCCACTAACTCTGAAGTTCCCAACCCCTGGGCCACTGACCAGTACAGGTCTGTGGCCTGTTCGGAACCAGGCTGCTCAGCAGGAGGCAAGCGAGTGAAGCTTCATCTATATTTAGAGCCACTCCCCATCACTTGCATCATTGCATAAGAATCAGTGGCAGCATTAGATTCTCATGGGAGTGGGAACCCTACTGTAACCTGTGCATGCAAGGGATCTAGGTTGCCTGCTCCTTGTGAGAATCTAATGACTCATGATCTGAGGTGGAGCTGAGGTGGGATGCTAGTGCTGGGGAGCAGTTGCAAATACACATTATCATTAGCAGAGAGGTTTGACTGCACAACAAATGTAATGCACTTGAATCATCCCCAACCCTCCATCCACCCCACCCTTTATCCATGGAAAAATTGTGTTCTGTGAAACTGGTCCCAGGTGCCAAAAAGTTCGGGGACTACTGCACTGACTCGTTTGATATTGAAAAGCATAAGAGAAATAGTAACTTCAAGAGAAATTGTATTGAATGCCATTGCCAAACTCTATTGACCTCTAGAAAAAGGATACACAAAGGCTAAGGGTGGTTAACAAGAAATTGAAAGCCAAGGGTGAAAGTCAGCAAACCATCTTGGAAGCATATAAGAAGGGTCTCATCTCCTCTGAGAGGGCAGAGAAAGCTGGGAATGAGCCCTAGAATTTTTTATTAGGGTAGCCCAGCTCCAAAGAAAGCTAAACTTCCAACCAAAGCACAGTCTATTATGTCAAAGTCAGGGCCCTTGAGGAAGGCAGAGTTTTAAAATCGTGTTGAGAAAAACATTTAAAGTTTTGAAGAAAGCAAAATTTACAGATAAGACATAAGACAGATGCTGTGATATTTAAGCCTGGCATAAGTGAGAATCAGCAGCACTAACTAGAGACCAGCTAAGATGATCCCATGGGGGCCCCAGTGTGGTGGCCAAAAGAGGTAGAGTGAATGACATAATAGAACTGGTAAAGAATATGAAGTCCCAAGGCCAAATCGGCCTAGCCAAGTTAAATGTGCTATTGTAAAACTCAGATTATATTCCGTTAGAATTTCTAAAACACTGTTATTCTCTCAACCTGTGATTTGCACACTTACAGTTATTTACTCAATTATTTGCAGGTTTTAGTGCTTTTCTTCCCTACTTGACTATTAAGATCTATGTAGTAGGAATTCTTATTTTATTGACCACTGCTGCACTAGTACATAGAAGGAATTCTAGAAGTGTTTACTGACATTTTGAAAAATTGAGTTGAGTCTGGGTTAACTTGGATTTACTCTTCTTGACAGTTTCCTCTGTCAGAAAATAAGATCCATGATGACAAGGATTTTGTCTACCTTGTTTAGATTTATACCTCTAGCAAATAGGACAGTACATAATAGCAGTGCTTGACAAATACTCAAAGCCCCAAAAATATTTGTTGAATAAATGAGCTAGGCTTTGACCATACTGGCAGTTATCAGGCTATGATATTATGATGTGATATTAGTTGTCAAGATGGTGAACATGTTTCAAAAGGTGAAACATGTTTAGTTTGGGATCGTAAGAACAATCTTAGAATTGGATAAAAACAGTGTTTTCATGAAAATAAAGATGAATGGGATTAAGATGAGAAACTCTGACCTGCTGGTGCTCAGTCTTTGGTCTAACAAAGGGCTGTAGAAATTCTGAAATAAGAGAATCATGATTGCTTTCAGAGGATGACTTTTTAATTTGTCCACATTTTCTCAAAGAAGTAAAACCATTTCTACATTTCTACACTAGCAAGATTTAGCTATATTGGGTTTTTTTTTGGTTTTACTGTTCTCTTTTTTTTTAAACACAGGGTCTTGCTCTGTCACTTATTCCTGCAGCCTTGAACTCCTGGGCTCGAGCAATCTTTCCACCTCAGCCTCCTGAGTAGCAAGGACTACAGGCACACCATATTCATTTTAAATCAAGACTTAACCAAAGAAAGATTGTGAGATTTAATACAGCTGATTAGTACAAACACATGAACATGCTAGATAAAACATGATAAAGGAAATTTCGACACCAACCTGAGCTCAAAGAAAGAAATTCCCAGGGCTAGAAATAAAAAAGGAAATTAAAAGCAGATAGAATATTTAGGCTGAAACAACTCAAGTAGTGACAGGCTTAAATGTATATTTGTATATTCTCTAGAAATTGCAGCTCAGGATTTATTTTTTATTTATTGATTATTTCAGAGATGGGTTCTTGCTATGTTGCCCAGGCTGGTCTCAAACTCCTGGATTCTAGTGATCCTCTGCCTCAGCCTCCTGAGTAGCCAAGACTACAGGTGTGTGCCACCACACCCAGTTTAGTTCAGGATTTTAATAAATGTAGAGGGATAGAAGACACCCTGGGTTTTCCCAAGTCAAGACAGAAAAAAATGGCCCTCGATACAACTCTTCTCCTAAGGGATACACAGTCTATGGACTGAAGACCTAGAATCACTTTACACACCAGAACTGAGTAATATTAATATTAAGAAAACTTTCTATCCAACCCAAGCAATAAGTGTCAGTGGAGGAGAACTAGAGTAAGACAGTTGAAACCTCTAAAGGTAAATCATTTACTCAACAAGTAATCATTGAGTGTTATTATATGCCAGATTCTCTTCTGGTTCAGAGGATATGACAGCGAACAAAGGAGACAAAAATTTCTTCCCTCAGGGAGCTTACTCTACTAAGGATGAAAGATAATAAGCAAGATAATGAGCAGACAACATCATCTGTCCACAGTGTAATAATATTAGTGTCTGTTCCCAAAAAAAGGTAATAATAATTATTACCAAATAAAACCAAAGTTTATGGTAAAGATCAAAATATATACCTGAACTCTGTAAAGTAATGAACATATAATGATCTTTACCACTGGAGAACATTTTAAAACATTTGTTTTAAATTTGTGTTATTAAAAATAATTTGTCTTCTTAAAAAATTTCTGCCTCTAAAATAATTTTCAGTTTGGAGAATCAAGCTCAACTTGAGTTTCTTAAGCAGAGTGGAGGTATAGAAAGTTAAAATCTACCTTTTTATATTTAACAGTTTGGAATGTAAAAAAAATTTTGAAGACTTTTAAATTTGCAGACAGCAAAAATTTAATGACTCTAATGGAAGGAAAAGTCTTAGCTAAAATTGCAGCATTTCTTTTCCACTATAGTCACTTATGTTTTTAAATGACATAGCCATTGAAAAGTTGCTGAATTCTGATTCCTTCTTCATTTACATAGAATACATTTTACAATTTGCATTTATGTATTAGCACAATCTGTTTAATAATTTTAGATATACAATGGCCACATCAAAAAAATAGAAATATAACTTTATGTGACATTTTTAAAAATTAATTTTCCTTTATTGCATAATGAAGAGATAAATTGTATACAGTAGAGCAGTCCCCCCTCATCCATGGGCATAAAACCCCAGTAGATGCCTCAAACTGTGGATAGTGCCAAAATCTATATTTATGATGTTTTTTCCTATACATACATACCTATGATACAGTTTAATTTCTAGTATAACAACAATAATAATTTTACAAATTAGGTTATTAAGTATGAAATGTCCAATTTCCTTAAGAACTGAGTTTGATGGTTGATGTCTCTGACATTTCGATTTACAACTTCTTGTTTTATTTTTATTGTGAAGGTACACCCTCAGTATTTCAAACTCATGTTTTGGCTTGTGATTATCTTTCACATTTTTTAAAGCAATTTTTGTGAAACTATGGATAGGGTAAAAATTCGTGTCATTTTCAAATATGAGTTCTGTCTTGGAACCAATGCGGCACATATGGCTCAGAATATCAATGAAGTGTTTGGGAAGGATGTGGCTAATGAATACACAGTATGTGGATGGTTTTAGAAGTTCCGTTCTGGTGATTTTAATCTTGAAAATGAGCCGCACAGGTGACCTGAGAACAAGGTGGATAATGATGAGCTGAAAGCTGTAAGGGAAGCAAATCCATCTCAACCTACCCGTGAATTAGCAGCAAGTTTTGACATCACTATTCCAACAATATTGGACCATTCGAAACAAATTGTCAAGGTAAAGAAGCTGATAGATGGGTTCCACGGATGAGCAATCCTCTCAAAGCTTGCCTTTCTTTGCTCTCACGACATAAAGGCAAGTCATTTCTACACTGCGTAATTACGTGTGATGAAAAATGGATTTTTTTTGACAATTGCCAGTGTTAAGCACAATGGTTGGATAAATACAAAGTGCCAAAACATAGTCCAAAACTGAATATTCATCATAAAAAGTTAATGGTGTCTGTTTGGTGGTCCAGTGCTGTTATTATCCACTACAGCATCATGAAACCTGGTCAATTGATCACAACAAATGTCTGCTGCAACCAGTTGGAGGAAATGATGAGGATTCTTGAGATTAAGCATCTGAGATTGGTCAATAGAGACAGGCCAATCCTCTTCCAAGACAATACTCCACCACATGTTGCACAAACAATGCTGCTCAAACTACAGCAGCTGGACTTGGAAACTCTGTCATCTATCGTATTCACCAGACCTTGCGCCAACTGACTACCACTTCTTCCAGACTTTGGACCCCTTGTGCAAGGCAAATATTCAATTCTCAACAAGCTGTGGAAAAACATCTTATGTGATATCATCACCACTGGCTCTCCAGGCTTCTTCCCCACTGGCATAAAAAAGCTACCATTAAGATGGCAAAGCTGTGTTGATAGTTTAAGAGCACACTTTGATTACTTATACTGCTTCTTGTTTGAGATATAATAAACTACACTTTTGATTCCAAATTGGACATTTCATATTGAATGACCTTATAGAACAATTATAACAATATACTATAATAAAGGTAAAACAAAGGTTTCTTGAACACAAGCTCTGTGATACCATGACGGTAGATCTGATAACCGAGATGGCTACTAAGTGACTAACAGGCATGTTTCAGACCATCTTTGACTGTAGGTGACCAAAACTGTAGAAAGCCAAACTATAGATAAGACGGGACCACTGTAATGTACTTGAATCATAAATATGAAAAGTACTAGTGGGTGACAATGAACCACTAATACATTACTTAATGGTGAACAAAAGAACATATAATTGAGAACTGGCCCATTCTCATACCTTTACAACTATTCTTTTACATATACAATTTAATGATGTTTATTTCATATTGAGAATTAATATATTTATATGTATGAATTAGGAGATAGACTTGATAAATTTGAAATCAAGAAAAGTAATCATCCATTGCTGTCTTGTTCAGTTCAGTTTAAAAATAAGCAAAACTTTTAAAAATGTAAAGTACACTTTTCCTAGTTTAAAAATCATAGCAAAAAAATAGGTATTAGTCTATAGTGGAAGAAAAGCCTCACTCACATCACAAAGTGTCAGTCTCTAAAAGAGGGGCAGTATCTGAGGGATGTTTCTGTGCCCATTGTGCAAGCTAAATTTTAATTAAAATTCATGAAAGTTTAGTTGTTCCTGCTTCATGACCCTAAATAGGCTATTGATTATTTCTGCAAGTAGGCTGAAAGCAAGACACATTTATTTACTCTAAAACTGAGTTTCAATGTTCTGAAAGGTTCACAGTGTTATCAGCAATTGCAGACAGCAAATTTGTAATCTACATTTAATTGCATTTAAGAATTCTCCAAGTGACAAGTATGGAGCATAAATACCTATGATAATATATTTCCACAAATCCTTATTAAAATTTGTGTCTCTAGTAACAATAGGCAGAAGACATTGACCATCTAATAACTTATGAGTATCAATCTTAGTTTTTCCAATGACATTGTAAACACAAAATCTTACAGTTTTTTAAAACTAGATAGTCAACAAGGCAAACCATCAGTTTTACTGGTGAATAAATTGAGGCCAAAAGAAATCAAGTGACATATCCAGGAAGTAGTTAACTAGATTTCCTGATATAATCAATTTCCTATCCATTCTTCCACATTTAGCATCCTCAATAATCTCATATGTTTTATGAGATGAAACATGATACACATTATATTGGGAATTCAATTTCTCACATGGTAGTGAAACAGTTTTGTAGCAGGCATTATTTTTATTTTTCTTTATATTCCCTGGTGACTTTGCACATGAGGAAATTATTGGGGTAGTGGAGCTTGTAGCTTGTTCTCCAAAGGGAAAAAGAAGGCCAGGTAAGTTTGAAAACTTGATGTCAATCCTCAACCAACAGAGATTATCATGGCTAATAGGATGCTAACAGGATACACAAAGGCTGAGGTTTATTCATATCTGGATTTGTTGTGTGGCTGTGGCCTCATGAATGTTCGTGTGTCTTATAGGAGGTTTGGTTACAAAATAATCATTAAGCACAGTGATTCTCAACCTTGGCTGCCTATTAGAATCACCAAGAAACTTTAAAACAAAATAGATACCTTAGTCCCTACCCCCAGAAATTGTGATTCAGTAGGTCTGGGGTGAGGCCAGGATATCATATGAAAAGCATATGCTTTTTTGGGAAACATGTACTCTAAAAATTATTCATTATTTACCTACGATTCAAAGTTTAGTGTATATCCTCTATTTTGTTTGCTAAATCTAGCAACTCTGCCTTGAAAGCATTTCCTATCCTCTCTGCATGAGAACTTTTCTTTCAGTAACAGATAAGCTGTCTAATAGCTTTAGACTGAATGTCAGTCCCATGGTGGCGGCTTATTTTTTCTTTCTCAATTTTTTAAGTGAGATTGTTATTTGAGAAGTAAATACATGTCGATTTCTTTACTTATAAATTTATCCATAGAAAATAGCTCCAAATCATTGATGAAAGTTCAAAAAACCTGAATTCTTTGTTTAATCTGTTTTTGAAAAGAATATTTTTATCAAAACTTAATCATTTTTTATAAATTTCATAGTCTTCACTTGCACCACATAATTTCAGATATCCCTGAATTGAAATGTTACTGCAAAAATC
>RJWJ010033873.1:0-17619 GCA_004363605.1 Indri indri | reverse complement strand
GAAATAACCTACTTTTAATTTGTCAGGTCAGCAAAAGAGGGCAGTTACCAGAGAAAAGCGAACTTGTGAGCTGGCAAGTTTATTTTCCTTTCCTCCCTTATATGTATTCGTGTTGGGGTAAATCATTTTAAACAATTTCCTCTGACTTGGAAGTTTTGAAACATAATGAAATTCAAAGCACAGTACCTTTTTTTTTCCCCTTGGTTGTTGTTGTTCTTCAGAAGGCAGTGAGGGAGGAGAGTGGGAAGTTGAGAGATTTAATGTCCCAAACTGATTTGAAAACTGAGGTTTAGGAAATTTTCCCTCATACATAAATAGGAATTTTCAGTTACACTTGGGCAATTCTAGCAAGCTTTCTATTATACTGGGGCCTTCTAGGGCTGTTTGAGGTTCCCTCTCACTGTCCAGGTTTTAAAGGGGCGCCTTCTAAGTGATCTCTCTGATCACACAAAAGCTGAGACAATGGCAAGAAATAGTCTTTGAAGAAGTGATGATTTTACCAGAACAGGGGCTCAAATGACCTCATCGTAACATTTTGAAAGATCAAAAGAAATAGGCTTTCTTTGCTTTCTTAGACTAAAACAACCCAGTTTTGAAAACAAGAAAAAATAGTTGGATATTAAATAACCAGGGACCTTTGTAACTTTGGTCATGGTGAATGGATTAAATGTACTCTCACCCACTTTATAAAAAGAACGTAAATTTTCCTTAAATTTTTTTCGCGAAGGTGTTACCAGAAATTTGATACTTGTTCCTGAGGCCAAATCAGTGAGAACAAAGAATTAAGACAAGTGGTTTGAGGAAAAGGAAAGAGAAGTTTATTAATTTGCTGGCAAATGAGGAGGGCAGTGGACTAGCATGTCAAAAGACCACCATCCTGCATTTAAGCAGAAATACAGGGATTTTTTAGGGGGGAGGAGTTCAGCAGTTGGGCTTGGGTCTACGTGACCAGTGTCATATGTCGTGGCTTCAGGCTATTGTTTAACTATAGTTGGTGGTTTCAGTGGACCTTATCTCTAGTGAAGATGATCTCCTGATCTTCATCCAGAGGATTCTGTTGGGCCATCTCCTGTGGTTTAAGAAACTAGAAAATAACAAAGAACATTTTTCTACCCCTTTGATTATTAGCCTCAGGCAGGAATGCAGGTTTTAATTTCCAAAAAGGGTGGGGGGTTTTAAAGAGACAACTCATAATATAATCCATTTCACCCTTTTTCAGACCTTTACCTCCATTACGAAGGGAAGGAGGAAGTGGCTGGTTAAATGAATGCCACTGGAGTTAATTGTCCTAAATCAATGAGTCTCAAGGTCTTCTCAGAGTTCTCTTGACTTTCAAGCTGCCTGGGATACTTCCTGCTTCTACAGCTGTGGCTGTGTTTCAACTCGTGTTCTTTGCAAAGAAGCGGAAATTTCCCCCAAAGAAACAACATGGTTTGCAGAGATACAGCTCCATCTGATACAAACACAGAGAAAAAAGGTGCTGCCCCTAAGACAAACCCTTTAAGCATCTCGGTGTAAATCACAGAGTACATTTCCAATGTCTCATAGGAGAGTTCAGCTTCTTAGAGCTATGGCGTCTCATCCATGCTTTTTATATCAATGCTCTTTGCATCATTGTGAATTGCTTTCTCAGAACAAAGAGACAATGTATGCCAGGGGGTAGTCAAGTCTCTACCCTTATTTTTATAACCCAAATATGAGCCGATGTCCTGGGCTTTCATCTCTATATTCAAGGAGGACCAGTCCAGATGCCCAATAGCAATTAGGATTTGAATCTTGACTTTCATCTCCCACAGGGGTTCTAATTAAGAGCCCTCAAAGCACCTTCCTTCTCCACCTCACCCCACCCCAGGTCTCCTACAATCTCCTGGAGCCTCTAACATGTAAAATCCAAAATTCCCTCTCCAGGACAGCCCACTAGGCTTTTCTCTGCCCCATTCCACCTTGTTTTCTTTTTAGTTCATTACGTGGGTCATCATTGTCACTCTAAGCAATTTGCCCTGTCCACCGCCTTTCCACCAACTGTTCCATTTCCCTAGCCTACTCCCTTCCATTCTCCCAGTTCTGCCTCATAAACTGTCCAGGAACCCAAGTAGCAGGGACTCTCATTTTAGTAGTCAGAGACCATGTTGCGGAAGAAAATCTGTGGATGAGGTGAGGGCTTTGGACAGAGGAAGCTGGAAACCTTCACCTGTAAATCACTTGGCCCACCACACTTGCAGGACAGAAACACAGCTTATAAACACAGCTGATGCCATACTTTCCCCAGCTTCTACAGCACCCATCAAGATCTCTTTAGCCCTAGCCTGCTGCAAATCCGCATTTTACTTTCCCTTTCTAAGGGATCATCTGCCAGAAAGCAGCTTCTAAGCACCAAGCCTGCAAAAGGAGCAAGGAGTAATATAGCTGTGAGCCCAAAGGCTCTGAAGCAGCTCATATTTTATTCTCTCTCCCTTCTCCCTTTTATGTTTTGACCCCAAGAATTACAGATTTTTCCTGCATGCAATGCATGTAGCTCACACCTAGCCTAACATGGCCAGAATATCAGGGGACTGGGGGTAATATGGAAATGAGAAGTGGGTGTCTTTTCATTAAAGGACCCACAGAACCATTCTGGGTTGCAACACTGACCATGGGCTTATTAGTCCTTCCCTCTGGAAAAGGAGTCACCCCTTAAAAGGGGCTTATTGAGAGTACTCTAGATTCAGAGCTGCTTCTGGAAAGAGGTGGGGCCGAATATTATAACCTCATCTCCTGAAATCTGTTGTGCTGCCTGACAAATGTGTCCCCTCTCACCAAAGCACCCAGACTACTCTGTTTTATTGCACTGAGGAGTGTTAAAAAAAATGCAGGAGGCCCGTGACGTGAACTCTGTCTCTAAAACTGAAACTTCAATCACTTCCCAAGTTAGAGCTTGCAAAGCCATGTGTGCTGTGCTAAATTCACTGAATTTCTTCTTACCGCAAAATGTCAACCATACCACTGACTTTAGGCTGGCTTTGTGTAAACTAGTCCATTGCTTGGAATTTTATGAAAAGGTTGCTGTATCTCCCTCTAATTTAACATATGCATGTATATGCCTTTTCCACCCACACCACCTCTTCCCACACCCTCCTGTACTCATCCCTTAAGTCCTCACCACCCACACCTTGACTTATTTCTTCTCTAGTCCACCTTTTCAATCCTGACTTTTCTGACCCTCTTTCTGTCTTCTCCCAGCCTTTATTCCTGCCATTGACCATCATTGACAACAATTATTTGGCACTTACTATGTAATTGAAGACTTTACACAATGAGGTATGTGTTACCATGATCTTTTTTTTATTGTGCTGATATACACATAACATTAAATTTACCATTTTCACCATTTTAAAGTTCAAAATTCAGTGCCACTTAGTTCATTCACAGTATTGTGCAACCACCATCTCTCAGGTCCAGAATATTTTCATCACCCCAAAAAGAAACCCTGCATCCATTAAGCAGCAACTCCCCTCCCACTAACCAATAGCAGTCACTAATCAGCTTTTAATCTCTATGGATTTTCCTATTCTAGATATTTCATATAAATTGAATTATATAATATGTGATTAAATATTGTATGTTTTTTGTGTCTGGTTTCTTCCATGTAGCACAGTGTTTTCAAGGTTCATCTGTGTTGTAGCATATCAGTACTACCTTCTCTTTTATGGCTGAATAATATTCCGTCTTGTGGATATACCACAGTTTTTATCCATTTGCAAGTTGATGGACATTTTGGTTGTTTTCACCTTTTAACTATTATAGATAGTGCTACTATAAACATTCATGTACAAGTTTTTGTTCGAACACCTGTTTATAATTCTTTTGGATATATACATAAAAGTAGAATTGCTAGATCATATTTTAATTCTATATTTAACTTTCTGAGGAACTGCCAAAACTTCCCACAGAGACTGCATCATCTTACATTCCTACTAGCAATGCATGAGGGTTCCAATTTCTTCACATTCTTGCCAACACTAGCTATTTTCTCCCCCTTTTTTTATAGCCATCCTAGTGGGTGTGAAGTGGTATCTCATTGTGGTTGTGACTTGCATTTCCCTGGTGGCTAATGATGTTGGAACATCTTGCCATGTGCTTTTTGGCCATTTGTATATCTTCTTTGGGGGAATATCTATACAAATCCATTGCCCATTTTTAAATTGGGTTGTTTGGTTTTCTGTTATCATAATCTCATTTCACGAAAGAAAACAGAGGTATAGAGAGTTCGGGCCACATAGGGAGCATGTGGAAAGCTGAGACTGGAACCCAGGTAGTCTGGCTCTGTTCCTCTAAGTTCGGGTGCTAGGACTCCTCATTGTAGAAATCCCTACTTCCTGAAAATGGCTAAAAGGGGGTCTACGCTGGCGCTCTTTTGTTCCAAAATGTCTGTCCATGAAGACTGGTCCCCAGTGTTTTAAAAATCACCACGAAAAATGACAAATTACTCCTTTGGGTGAGTCTAGGCATCTCTTTGATGGAATAGAGGAAATTAAAATTTGCCAAGTCCTTATCCCTGCTCTAGAGATTTTCACAGATGCTACAGTTTTCCATTTCGCTCTTACAGCAGCGCTGTTATTATTACTGTTAGACTGGAGATGCAATGAAGACAGAAAAGTTAACTTCCATGCCCAAGCTAGAAACCAGTGGCACCTGAACCAGTGGAACCAAAACCTAGACGTATACAATGCGTAGATGCTATCTTTCAAAATGCAAGTGCTGCTGAAAATGCTGGGCTATTTAACTTCTGGGTGAATAGACCAAGGCCACACATAATCGATCATTTGCTCTGGAGTCAAACTCCCGGTTTCAGGCTGCGGTTTCTCATTAGCTACGTGGCCCAGGCCATGTTTCTTAACCTCTCAAAACGACTTCATGCAAATATTAAGTGAGGCGTCCGTGTCGAGACTCTAACAGAGTGCCCAGCATAAACGTAAGAGAGGAAGATGAAGATGATGACCACAAGGAGGAATGATGGTTCCCAGAGGTGCCCTTTTCCTGTCCCGCGATTCTGCTGAAACCTGCACCTTCTCTCTGCAGGGCAAAAGGAAATGCAGCTCTGTTCGTTGGGAGAAATACCATCAGCAATTTCCAAAGAGCAGCAGCACCCCTTAGAAATAAGGATCAGAACAGGCAATCTAGTGTCTGTGCTTGAAGAAAACCAGGTCTCTCTGCCCTCATTGCTCAATTTGAATAAAAACGAGAAATCAGGCTCTTATTCAAGTCAGCAAGTTTTATAAGGAAATTAAGTGAATGGATGAGGGTTGGGAGATTAAGCCGAATGACCTTTCGCAGAAGAGTCCCCAGCTCTTTACTCCAGGTACCTGTCCTGGGGAATGGCCAGGCTGGCACCGTGTGTGACCTGCTGGCTTGTGTGCCTGATCGTTTGTTTGATTTGACCCTCACACATTTTATCCTTCCAAGCCCGGGTGCGTGCCTTTGATTCTCAGGTGTGCTGGTGTGCACAGGAAAAAGGGAGCTGTAATTGCCAATCGGGCACCCAGAGACCTGGGTTTGTGAAATTGCTTAAGCCTCCTTGGGTCTTGGTTTCCTTTGTCTATAAAATGAGGACGTCGCATTGAGTGACCCAATAGATTCCTTACAGAGCTACTGATCTGTGACTCGATTAATTAAGGACTACCTTGTGGCTTGCTAGAAACCCAAATCATCCAACGCGATACACTATATTTTGTTGGCTCCGCAGAGTAAGCAGTGAGCAGCAGACCCGAGTCGACCCAGGCAGGAGAGGTTTGGCATTTGTAAATAAAGATTAATCTACTCAAAATCCTGCCCTAATTTAGGAAGAAAATGCTGCAAAATGATCATTTATTTACTTATAATAGAGAGCCAGATTAGCACAGTTTGGGACTGTGTTAGCTGTTTAGGTTGTGGCTATGGTTGCTGAGGAAAAAAAGCTCTAAAATGCTTTGGGGGAATCTAATTTGAAAGAAACAAATGGATTACATTTTCCTAATTTAGCAGTCAGTTAACTGTGACTCATCCTTCTCTCTCTGCTCATGTGACCAGGATAGTAAATACAATATTGACAAGAAAATCTAGTCCTCACGTCAGCAGATGCCAGCCCTCCTCAGACTGAAGCCGCAGTGAAAATGTGCTTGTTTCCTGTTTTTGGTTGTTTTCTTTTCTTTTTTTTTTTTGCATAACCAAACTGCAGGGACCATGCCAATGTCTATTACTGTGTCCTACGTGAAAAGGAGCTGACTGCTAATTTCTAACTCATGAACTGCAAATATTACGGGAACACTCATGCCTTCCATGTCCTGCTTTTAAACAGGCCTGAGTTGAAATGAACAGAGATAAATAGGTGCTTATCCTCCAATTCCTGAGACAATCTGCTCAAGCTCTTGAAAAGCTCCTTCTCTTTCAGCAGCAAGAACTTTGAGAAAAACGAGCACGGGTTCATATCCCAGCTCTGCCTGTTACTGTCCGTGTGACTTCAGGAAAGTTATTCGCCCTCTTGTTGCCCAATTTTCTTATCTAAAATGAAGAGAAAATACATTTACTACATCTAATTGTTGAAACTAAGTATTTTAAAGTATTTACAAGCTTCATACCTGTTGGGTCAAGAGATAGTAACTACTAGCACCATAGCTAACATTTATTAGTATGATTTGTAACTGGGTTAACAATACAAATGTATCCCCATCAACGCAAGGGACAGAAATACAGGATAGGTACCCACACAGTGAAAAACCACTCAGTTCCATGCAAGGAGGCAAGCAGGGGTTTTTGTTTACTCAGAGAGAAAATGTGAAGCCACTTGCTGTGTTTAGAACCAAAAAATTCCTAAGGAAGTTGATGTTGCTGCATCTGAGCAATGAGTTGGAAATGCTACACAAGCACCAAGAATACATCTGTCTTGTGTTTGGGCCAAATATCAAAGCACAGCAGGGAGCCCGACCTGCCTGTTTGGTGGCTAGGCTCTCTGCATTCTCTAAGGAGAAAAAGAATTGGTTGTGTAGTTGCAGTAACCAGAAAGCACAAATGGTAAAATTGGAGACACCTCTCCTCTCTTTTCCTTTCCTTCCTTTTAACCTTCATCTCAGCAAACCATAAATATCTTTCCTGCTAGCCTATTATAAAGCTTGATTTCTGGATACTAATGATCTATGTTTGGAGCTCAAGAATTTGGATGCCTCCTGAGTCTTCTATTATAAATACAAATACCACTGGAAGACTTAACACCCAAATCATAGTGCTGAAAGGAACACAAATAGAATCTAATGCAATGCCCTGATTTTTCCAAATTCAAAAACTGAAACTCAAAAGTGCTCAGTGATGATTAAAGCTACACAATAAGATGGTGGCAGAGATGGAAGAAGATCCTAGTTTACACCCAAATATTCCTTATGCTGCCCGTTCGGAACCATCAGCAGCTACGAATGTCCTTGGCGAAGGGGAACATAGATTGGCCATAACAATAGTTTTCAAACTCAGTGCGGGCCAGAGAAGCCACTCCCTTACCTGACGTACATATCGTTCCTATAAGACTTTGTTTCAAGAATATTCTATGATTTTTTAAAATATATGGTTTCATGGCATCCCTGTACAGTCATGGAGATCCCTGGGGCAGCCATCCTTGCTGAAGAAAATAGAATATGTTACTATTTGGGTTGTGGTGAAAGGTAGAGAAAGAAATCCAGGCTGCTGGACTCCGGAGAGGGCAAGCTCAGAAACGTTACCACCATGCTGGGCGCGGTGACTCACGCCTGTAATCCTAGCACTCTGGGAGGCCGAGGCGGGAGGATCGCTTGAGGGCAGGAGTTTGAGACCAGCCTGAGCAAGAGCGAGAACCATCTCTACTAAATATAGAAAAATTAGCCAGGCGTCGTGGCGAGTGCCTGTAGTCCCAGCTACACTGCACT
This sequence comes from Indri indri, assembly GCA_004363605.1. Lineage (NCBI taxonomy): Eukaryota > Metazoa > Chordata > Mammalia > Primates > Indriidae > Indri > Indri indri. The sequence goes on along the minus strand of RJWJ010033873.1, from coordinate 9,715 downwards.
CTAGCTCGGGCGACAGAGCAAGACTCTGTCTCAGAAAGAAAAAAAGAAAAAGAAAAAGAAAAAAAGTTCCCACCATCAGAGGCCTGTGCAGCGAGGGCAGCCAAAGACCCCTGGGTCTTTGGGAGCAGAGGAGAAGCTAATGTGGGGGGAATAGAGACAAAAAAAGGGCCACGAAGATGTTCTTTGCCACAATTTACACTGTAAATTTGAGTGTATTTCAGTCTGGATTCTTATAGTGTGCAACCGAAATGCACCCTGGCTATTTTATGTAAAAAGTAATTTATTGAAAGGATACTAGGAGCTCAGAGAACCAGCTGGAGGCTCAGCGACCACAGACATTAAGGGCAGAGCGAGAGCCAGCCCTCAGGACCCACAGCAGCAGCAGCCCTGTCAGTGGGCAGCATTTCCACTGTGCCGACTGCCGCCCACCCCTAACATCTTTGTGTCACTCACTCAAGATTCAGAGTCCCAGAGGACAGCACTGATTGGCCAAACAAGGTCACACACTCCCTGCAACTTCCCTAGTCGGAGGCAAGTAGTATCCTCCACCGAGACCACAGTTTGGCGAAAAGGCAATTTCCCAAAAGGAAATAGGGACTATTGGGCGGGGAGCTTGGATACTGGACAGACAAAAAGGAAAAAGCAGCTGGTAGAGACTCTACCCTTGAGTCTAAGTGAGACTTGGAGAGTAGAACATATTCAGAAAATGGGTGAGATGGACCCCACCAGTCTCCTGCGATAACTCAGTGTGAGGAGAGAAAGGTCCGGGCTCCGTGAGCTCTATTAGTGAGCAAAACTACATATTAGTCAGTGGACAGGAGGATGATTCTTGATACAGAATGGCATCGTCACATGGCTTTGAACCCTGGCTTAGTCCCCCATGCACTTGTAATTGAGTCGTATGGACAGCAGAGGAGTCGAAATGAAAAGCGAAAGAGCATTTTTACATTTCTAAGAAACACTAAAACAATAGCTGTAAACATCAGGGCACCGGGTCATAAAAGCACTGCTGAAGGTAAGACAGGTGTGAGTCCTTCTTCCTCATTTTGCCACAGACCACTCACTGTACGGTACACCTTGCTTGGGGAGAGGGACCCCACAGAGCAGGAACAGCTTCCGGCTGGGGAAGATATGTGGGAGCCCACGTGAGGATCTACCCCTCTGGGACCAAGGCCCTGCCCATACAGGGAGAAACTCAAGCCATTTACTGCTGCATCGTAATCATCAATGTGACCTCATTAGAATCCCCAGTCTGATGAGGAGAAATTCAATATGTTCTCCAAAGCAAACCCTGAGGAGAGACGAAAAGGGTAGACTAGCTGGAATGTTCAGGGCGCCCCCTTCTTACCAGCCGAGAAGTCTTGAGCAAGTGACAGAATGCCTTTGATTCGGTTTCCTTGGTTGTACAACGGAAACCCTAATTCCATGGGTTATTGTGAAAATTAAATGAGATGAAAGGTCAAACCCAGCCTAGCATGCAGTAGTGCTCAGTACGTGGAAGATAAATATCCGAATAATAATCACCATAAAATGCTCACACTTCACTGAATGCTTCTTCTGCGCAGGCACAGTGTAGTTTCATACATTGAGGGTTCAAATCCCACACCTTCTACTTAGAAGCGAGCTGTGGGGCTGTAGGCGAATTTCTCAACTTCTCTGAGTTCTCAGGGCCCACGTCTCTAGCATTACTTACCTCAGGAGACGGTGGAGAAGAGTAACTGAGACAGAGCAGGTAAAGCACACGAAACGATGTTTGGCACATACTAAGCTCTCAGTAAATGTCGGCTGTAATTGTTGCTATTATTATCCTCACTTTATGCAATGCTGCTTACTCAAAGCAGGAAAGGGAGTGCACCGCCCTCACCTCAGCACTTTCCTCCCGATATTTGCCCACCCCAGCTAAAGTAACAGGGGGTGACTGATGGTGACAGCGTGGAGCACTGGGGGTGGGAAACACGAAAAGTAAGGGGGGAAGAAGGATAAGAAAACAACTTTGCATATAGATATTTGATCACGGAAGATGGGCTCCCAAGTCACAGCTCTGCACCTCTTTTAGTTCCAGCACTTTCCACCTAGAAGAGCTCTCTTAATGTGTTTTTTTCCTAGCTATGACTGATTTTATGAGGAGAATATTTAATTAATACTCTCTAAGTGTAAAGATTGTTCAGTAAGTGTTTTTTTGTTTGATTTGGTTTGGTTTGTTTTTTCTTGGGCTAGAATCTTGCTCTGTTGCCCAGGCTGGAGTGCAGTGGTGTGATCATAGCTCCATAGCTCCCTGCAGCCTTAATCTCCTGGGCTGAAGGCATCCTCCTGCCTCAGCCTCCGGGATAGCTGGGACTACAGGCACACATCACCATATACCAGGCTAACTTTTAAACTTTTTGTAGAGATAAGGTCTCTCTTTATTGCCCAGACTGGTTTTGGACTCCCAGCCTCAAGCAATCCTCCGGCCTCAGAGTGCTGAGATTACAGGCATGAGCCACACACTGGGCCTTAAAGAATGTACTGGGTAGACATCCAGGCAAGACTTAAGGAAGAAGAGCCTGCCTGAATTTGGGAAAAGTGATTTCAGTGCAATGATTAACGAACAGATTAGAAGTATATAGTGCTTAAGGAAAACCATCTGCATATTCGAGATGCCCCAAAGTACCTTGGTGTCAGGACTGCTTACGAAATACTGTAAAAATCTTGAGAGAGATATGTATGAGGCAAAAGAAAAACTGAAAGATTAAAGGAGAGAGAAGCTTGAAAATTGCAAGATTATCAAACCCAACCACTTACACATTTTCAGGCTTTTAAATAATGAGTGAAGGAGACATTTAGAATCAGACAATTGAAAGAAGAGGAGAAAAAAGTTCCACACGATGGTAAAATTACTAAACGTATAACAAATTCAAGATGGAGAACACACAAAGAACACATGTCATTTAGGAATACTTGGGTGTCTGCTGTCTTAAGCATCTTCGAGATCAGTGAAACAGAGAGATTCAAGGAGACAGCAGGGCTCAAAATCAACACAGCTCCATGAGCAGACTGGTATTCAAAGAGGAATGGAGCAGAAGTCTTTGTTAATCATAATAAAGAATTTGCTGCATTCAAATGAAATAACAGCAAAGTGGAAGTATGCCAGGGCAATACCAGTTTTCCTAGCAGGAATAAAGGGAACACTAGGAAATTACAGAGCCTTCATCTCAATGTCTGTAATTTGCAAAATAATGGAAACAATAGCAGGGTAAGTTTGCCAAATGCATTTACAAATGAGTATCATTCCCTTTAATCAGGCTAGAGATAACCAACAAGGCTGGATAGAGGATTGAGAGGCTAGGAATCTCTTTTTACTTGATGAGGCTATGACACAATTAATAATTACATGTGGCTTATTCTATTTTAATGTCAGGATAATTTTACATAGAAACTACTTCCAGTGTGTCCATTATGACAGAGAGTAAGACAGAAAGTAAAGCAAAGAAAGCACTATATGTTGCCCCCATTATACAGGGATGCTACTGTATTTTCCTTTTTGCTTAAAATCAAACTGTGGCATAGAGCTAAAAGGGAGTTTAAGAAATCATAAACCGTCCTTCTAGGATTGAATCAAAACCACCTGAGCTATATGTATTCCTAAGGGTCACCAGGGCAGGTTGCTCTCGTACTCTCTCCGAGCCCATTAGAGTGTGTAGCCACTCTTCCTTGGAATATCCTTCCTTCTAGAAACTTTGCTGCAACCTAAGCCCATTCCCTATTGTCTTGTCTTCAGTGAAGACATTGAACAGCTGGCAGCACTTTCCTAATTCTGCAAAACCTATGTGTAGTCCCCACTGGCAAAGTTCACAAGGTTAAAGGAATCTACTGGACTCTTTTCACATTGGTTCTATATTAATTTGTCTAAATTGAACACTTTGCTCATGAGCACAAAGAGCCCCACACTTCTAGGAATCAGACGATCTGGCTCAAATTGTGTCAGACCTGGGTCTCGCAGTGTGAGAGAGGGCGAGACACTTCAGCCTCTGGGCTACTGACCGGTATCTTTGCTAGTTTATGATTTTCTCAACGCTTTCCCATGCCCAGTTAGTTCCACTTTGTAAGTTTCCTTCCTTCAGTGTCCACAGCAGATGTAAAATCCAGTGTCCACTCTATTGCTTATCTCCTTTTTTGATTCTTCACCCTTGAAAGTGGCCTTCTTCATATTTGAGTAATTGAGGCCGTTGGGCTTAAATTCCTAAGTTTTTCTTACACACACACACACACACACACACACACACACACACACACACACACCTGTTTTACCTCCATTGTCACTCTTGCAATTTCACATGGAGATGTGCCGTTCCTCTTGTTGAAGATTAATATCTCCAACCCTGCTCCAGAATCCATCCCCTCCCGTCTCTCTGGGGGCCACTCACTCTTCAGGCTTAGAACAGGCTTCTTCTTCTCAATGGACAAACATGTTTAAGACTTTAACTTCTAAAACTCTTTCCCCACACCCAGCTCCCCCTTCTAACTACCAACTTTTCTCTCCGCATGCCTTCAAAGACAGGTTTCTTGATGGAACAACCTCTACTCATAACTCCATTTCTTTACTCTCAACCCTGTAACTGGTCTCCCATTCCCAACGATGCAGGGAAGGATACCCTGCCTAAGATTTCCAGCAATTTCCTAACTGCCAGTTCCTTATCTAGTCTTTCCTTAGTCACTGCGTAGCAACTGATATTTTGTCTACTTTCTCCTTGACACTCTATTGCCAATTGTGAGAACCTCTCTTTCTCCTGGCTTATAAATCTTCCCCATACGTGATCATTTTGCTCTAGCAATCCTGAGGGCCTGTCTTCTGTCTTGGCTCATCCTGCCTTCTTTCTTAGGAGATGTCAACCTCTCCTTTAGTTCTGACACCTGAACCCCGGCAGATTTCATATTTACATTTCTATTTTGCTCTCTCCTCCTGCTCAAGGCATGTATACCAAACTTTCTTCTGAAAAATCTTTACTTAAATGTTCGACTGCCTCCAACTTCAATTATTTCCATCTCTCTTCTCTCCTTCCCACTGTCCCTCTTTGTCTATATTTCCTCTCAGTTGGTGGTATCATCATCTACCCAGTTTTCCTGAGGCAGAAACCTGAGATTCATTCTGGACCTCTTCCATATGGTACATCCAAACAGTCACCTATACCCTCGGATTCTTTTAAACCTTTCTCGGGTCTAGGCTTGCCATTTCACCCTCGGCGTCCTGGACTTGCCTTAGGCCGTCATTGTGTCTTGTCTGGGTTATGGCAACAGCTTTCTGACTGGTCCCTCTCCCTCTAGCCTGGCCTCCACTTCATCAGTCCTCCCCATCCTGCTGGAGTGTTCGCCAAAACCAAACTCCAAACATGAGTCTCTCCAGCTGTCTTTCAGAGTGCGCTGTCGTCTGCGTAACTCCCGGCCAGGGCACGCCAAGCCCTCCGCAGTTTTCCCGTGGCTGCCTTCCCCGTCTTCTCGGCCGCATCTCCACCATCGTCACCTCAACCTTCAGTGATATTGTTCTAAACGTACCTTCGGTTTCATCATTGTGTGTCTTTGTGCCTTAGCCCCATTGCCAGAGTGCCCTTCCCAGCCCAGACTAGGTGTCACATTTTCCACAAAGACTTCTCTATCATGTCCCAGTGCTGGGGTTGGGAAGGATGGATCATTCCTCCCTTCTCCATTCTGCCTGTGAATCTTTCACCTGCTTATATTGTGGACTTAGCACTCTGTACTCTCAGTATTTGCTGACAGGTCTGTCTCCCCTCCTGGGCTCCGAGCTCTTTAGCAGTGGAGTCCAGGCATTTATCCTTGTATTCCCTCCCATGGTGCCTGTAATATGGCAAACGAATTGCAATAAATGGAACCGAAGACAAGAAATATTCTGCAAAGTGGTTAACTTGCCTGCCTTCTGCGTAGGATATGGGCGATTTGAGGTCTGGGACTACTCTTGTTCCTCCAGCACCTACCACAGTGCCTAGTTCACAGGAGGCACACCAGTGAATACATTTGTCAAATAAATGGTGGTTGTTCTGTCTTAGGGGAATAGACTGCCCCTCAGGTGGCTGGTTAAAAAATCTGTGGGTTTGGTCACTATATAAGAACATGTAGATGGATAATTTCATATTAGTAAAAAACGTATGGGGAGTCCAGCCAGCCAACCCCCTTCTCTGAGAACTCTGGTAGTGAGAGGCTAAGTCTACATGTGATGCACCCACATGATTTCCCCCCACAAATCGTGAGTCTCGGCTGGCTCAGCAAGGAAGCAACAAGGGTAGGGTCTGGGTGGGTGGGGCACCAAGATGCTGGGCAGTCTCCCCTGGGTCTTCGGACTAGAAGATCATGCAAGGTCTGGTCTGGGGTGCAACGAGAGCGAAGAGTAAGGCAGGCATGTGAAAGAGAGAGAGAAAGAACATGGTGTCATGGGGGCGGGGACAGGGAAAGAAGGAGGGGGAGGAAGAGAAGAAGAGAAACAGAAAGAGAGGAGAGAGAGAAAGAAGGGAAAGAAAAGGAAAGGAGGAAGGAAGGAAACCATAAAACACTAAAATAAATTTAACGTTACATAATTAAATAAGCACATGCTTCCCCAAAAAGCTCATAGTCCCCTTTCTATCAGCATACCAGAAGAGAAGTGACTTCCCTCTCTTCCTCCCACTCATAGAAATAGAGTGGGACTTGTTTTTTTCTTCATGGTCTTCTGGGAATTCTAGTCCAATAAAGCGACTACTACTTTCTCCTCATCTGCCGCCGAGTCCCTGGAAGGGCAGAGCCTGCTCCTTCTGAGAGTGAGAAAGAGTAAGGAGGATCGGGAGACTACGTGTGCTTTCCTTGCCTCCCTTGCCATCTGGATCTGTGAACTGGCTCAGCATACCCCGCTGCGTCCCTTCTCCCTCTCCCTCACAAAATGGGATTCGTGGTTTGGGGGGAACTTTCACCATTGCAGTAAAAATTCTTATAATATAGAATCTCTATTCATCTCAGTACAAAAAAGATAGCACGTCCAAAGAAAACACTATAATACCTAAGTGCCTCCCACTGGGAGCAAAGAATTCCTTTGTCTCCCCATGAAAATCTTAGCATTCTCTTCCCTGTGTTAGTTTCCAAGCTCTTTGACTCCTGAGGAGAACCACTTTCCCTCCCTACCCTAAACCAAAACCCTTCACCGTATCTACTGCCTCTGTGCTCCAGAAAGTTCTCCTCTGATTAGCTTTAACCCACTTGTGACAATGATGACGGTGACACAATTCACTCTGCTGTCTAGGCCATCAGTGCTGACTTAATTGATTTCCAGTTTACCACTTGATACTTATTTATAATATTAATATTCCTAATTGTTCTCATGTGTTTGTTTCTTCCTTCAGTGCCGAAAGTCCTTGAGGAAAAGAATATCGATTCAATTTCATTCCAAAAGCATTTACTCCGTTGTATCTGTGCCTGGCACATGGGTAAGTGCATACTGTGTACAGCAAATACGGTAACTTCCGAGGAAAACATTTTTTAAATTGATGAGACAACATCCCTGCCTTGGGTATGTTTATAGTTCTTTAGGAAACAAATTAAAAACATATATATTTTATAGAGATTCATACATATTCATAAATTCATGTATATACATATATTCATATATGATTTTATACAGTCATACATATTCATTTATATACATATATTCAAATATATATGTCTTAGTCCACTTTCTGTTGCCATAGAAGAATGCCACAGACTGGGTAATTTATAAAGAAAAGAGATTTATTTGGCTCATGGTTCTGGAGGCTGGGAAGTCCAAGGGCATGGCACCAGCATCAGCTTGGCCATCTGATGTGTGCCCCTTCTGTGTCATAACGTGGCAGAAGGGCATCATGGGGCAAGGAAGGATGAAAGAGGGTGAGAGCATGCAAGACAGAGAGAAAATGGGGTCCAAACTTGTCCTTTATCCTTATCCTTTTATCAGGAGCTCACTCCCAGGATAATTAACCCACTTCTGCAATAATGGCTTTTTAATCCATTCACGAAGGCAGAGCCCTCATGGCCTAATCATTGTTTAAAGGCCCCACATATATATATGCATATATATATATACATATATAAAATGCACACATATCTATACAAATAACTACAATGAGAGGCATAAGGAGGAGTTGAGAAGCCTTCCCAGAGGATGCACCTGAGCAGGACATGGGCAGATGAAGAATTTCCCAGGGAGAAGAGGAGGCAGTTTATCCTAGGTGAGGGAAGAACTGTACAAAAAATATCAGGAGACATAAAATACTTGAGGTTCGGGGGAATGGGAGGAGTTAGGCATCATTTGATGTGGGGATACATGTCAGTTGCGGACAGGCAACGAGATGGGTCTGAACAGACAGGCTGGGATGCACTTGTTTCTTCATTACCCCACAGGCAATGAGAGCCTTGGAAGGCTTCTCCGCAGAGGTAAGAAGGGAGAGAAGATGTGTTTCCACAAGAGCTTCGCTGGCAGCAGCTGGAGGGTGACCGGAGGTGGTAGTTTGTGAAACTGTAGAGCAGCCAGTTGATTGTCTGGGTCCTGGTGGCTGATAATAACCTGAATGAAGGCAGTGGCAATGCAGGAAGTACTAAGAGAAGGGAGGCGCATCTCAGAGGAGGATTGAGGGCCTGTGGGATGGGGGCAGAGGCACGGAGGAGTTGAGAGAGGGTCTTCTGGATACAGTGCACAGCCTGCTGGAGGACAGCGTTCCTTAATCTTGTAGCACCATGGGTGGCTGAGTTTCTACACCTATTAATGCCAGAGTGGCATCCCGGTTTTATGGGATGTGAAGCTTAATCAATTTTGAGAGCTCTCTTAGGGGAAAAAAAAAAACATAAAAAATGGGTACAAAAGTGAAAACACATAAGAGAAGAAATCACAACAAATTACAAGTAATAAAAAGCTGAAAAATGCCACAAACACCAAAAATGACATAATTTTGTTATAATTTTAGTAATAAACTGCCTGAAACACCTCTACAATTTTCCTATGTCTTTTCTCTGTATGCTTATTTCCTTTTTTATTGAGATAACAGTCATATAAAGTTCAGAATTTCAAATTTCAAATGTATTTCAAAATGTATACTTCAGTGGTTTTTAGTATATTCATGGAGCATGTCATGCATGTCATGCATGCCTAATTGCAGAACATTTCTGTCACTGTGAAAGACACCCTGTCCCTATTAGCCATCAGTCCCAATTCCTCTTCCCCCATTCCCTGTAACCACTGATCTATTTTCTGTCTCTATGAATTTATCTGTTCTGGGCATTTCATATAAACGGTATCATGTAATATATGGCTTTTTGTGTCTGACTTCTTTCACTTAGCATAATATTTTCAAGGTTTACCCATGTTGTAGCTTGTAATAGTACTTCATCCTTTTTTTAAAAAAAAATTTATTAAGGCAAAATTCACATAACATAAAATTATTCATTTAACATGAACAATTCAATGGCATTTAGTGCATTTTCAATGTTATACAACCACCATCTCTATCAAGTTCCAGAATATTCTTATCACCCCCAAAGGAAAATACCCATTAAGCAGTTACTCTCAATTTTCCCCTCCCCAGTACCTGGTAACCAACAATCTGGATATTGATGGAATCATACAAGATGTTATCTTCTGCATCATTTCACTTTGTGTAATGTTTTTGAGGTCCACATTGTAACATTTATTGGTACTTCACTGCTCTTAATGGCTAAATAATGTTACATT